>OY776675.1:49586013-49641312 GCA_963675555.1 Leptura quadrifasciata
GTAGCATATCTTTCACTTGCACCTAGAATTTTATTGTGTACGTTTGTATTATTTTATAATTTTATTTACCAATATTAACGTTGACGTTTGTTTTCGCCCTTTCTTCAGCCTTACTTGTATTGTTAGCAGTTGGCGTATTTGCATGGTTATCTTCTATTCTGTAGGTAGAAGCATACCTATATACAGGCTATTTATTTTTTAATTGGAACACCTTGAATCTGACTCGAAAGTCGCAATCCTCATTCTTTTCTGATTTCAAAAATATAATATTTTCTATAGTTTCTCTAATATTTACAAGAAGTCCGATAATTTATACATTATAAACTTCGGATCCCACTATTTATTTTAGTGGGATCCGAAGATTCACTTCAAGAACCAGACCAAAACCGTCGCCTATACTAATCAGACGTGCCAAGACCCGGTTGTTACAGTTCAATTTAACATTTATACGTTATTAAAAAAAAATCTAAATCATTACTTTATCTCTTACATTTAATGTCTAACGAATTCGTGTTATCCGTCGTCACGCGTAATAGTTATTATTTAGTTGTCTATATGAACCCGCAATTGTAAGGAATCTGTTGCACTTAGGTGTAGGCATGGCGCAATGTTGTGTAGTATGTTGCATATAATTAGGCTCTCTATTTCCGTAATTCTTATAAGCTAGGCAACCAATAACTTTTAATTAGTTTATAGGTAGATTCCTATGACCGTACTGACGATCGGTAACACAGATTTATTTCTTCACAATAGTTTTTGGCTTAGGTTTTGTCTTCCGGTATTCTGTTATTTTTCACGTGTAGTTCGCTTGGACGCTTGGCAAATTTTACGTACTCGTTGCAATTTTTGAAACAAGTAATTTCACCATTTTGGGATATATTCGCAACGTTACATTTTTCGATTATCTATTTATGTTTGGACGAGTGCATATTTTTATGGTATTGGAAATCGATTGTCTTCATTGGAAGGATCTATACGTAAAAGCCATTTTTGCCAAATTTACACGAGGCCAAGGACATCCAAGGTCAACAACATTTTTCTAAGAAAACCCTCCGAAACGAGGTAATTATTTTATTTTTATATTCAAACTAGCAAAATATCACTTGTAGTAAATTGTTCAATGGTAAAAATTTATTTCTAGGGTTTTTCTTTCCACCTACGGTTTCGCTTAGTATTTCGTAGTTTTTCCTACGTTTTTTTTGTCTCCCCTGATACGAATAACTTTTTTCCACTGGTCTACACGTACTTATGTTATTTCTCCTTGCTGGACTGGAATTTCTTTTTTGTGGAGGAGCCATCCATTTTCTGGGTTAGTTGATAGGCTGGAAGTTGCCCATTCCTGGAATTTGAGCCGAAGCTGAAGCCCTGCTGCCTGCAAGTTTGTATCCTTCTTGCGCCATATATATATTGATTTTTTTTAAATATATTGTATGATAAATTTTTTTTTAGTGTTGAATTTGTCTACCATGCCCTACGTTATTGTACTGTTGAATGTTATAAAGTTATAAGTAATTTATTTAGTAAATTTAAGGTTACATTGTACATGAGCTGGTATTTGGAGAGAAAAATTTACTTGGCGCCCTGATACATCAAAGAAATTTAGAACCCCGACCATCTCCACTGTCAGACGGCCGGCAAATAATGTTAGTCAATAGACGACGACCAACTAGGTACGTCAGATTGCAGTTTTAAAATTTGACGTAGCACGCTGGGTTCCTGTTATTATTTTATTTTGTGCGATGGCACTTTGACCTGTTTATAACGAAACTGCATTATACTTACCTTCTTTCACGAAGTACAGTGAAGTGTAACTTATTATTAATCTTCTCAGGCCTGGCTTTCCGCCCATTTTCCTGCTCGTTTGCTATTTGTGACGGCAAGGAATCTTAATTTGCCCCATGTATGGTGATCCTGTTCAATATCGTAACCAACTATTAGTAACCTTATCAGGTCTGGCTGCCCGATGCGTTGCAGTTATGGTTATGCGCTATACGTCAGCGGGGGATCTGAGTTCTTTTTTCAGCTTTAAGGTAGCTTCTAAAGCATAGTTTTGTTTTGTGGTATTGCTATCCGCACGTGAACCGCTTATCTCCGTTTTGCACCAGCTTACCGCTTTACTGCTTTGAGGCCCTTGTATTTTTCAGATTGCTTTTGCTGCAGATAGTAGTTTTAGCAGTGCCAAGTTGTAGTTTTATATATACTAGGTTTTTGGTATAAATATATATTATAATTTTGGAAACTGTGCCGTTTACTACTCTATGAAATCTAGTTATCTCTTGATCCGCTGGACTACTACTGCCTCTCCACTGGAGCTGCTCAAGCCCTGAGCAATCGGCTTGTAGGGTAGTATTGTTCCAATACTTTAAACAGGAACTGGCGGCGTCCGAGTAGCCATCCGATCTCTAAACACCGCTGGTGCCGGCAACGCTCAAGTGCCATATTAACTCTTCTCACAATTACGCCTAACAATCTGAGAAAGACTCCGCCACAATATACGATAATTTAGTATCATCTGGCCATGATAAAATAATAATTAAAAAAAAAAACGTGCAAATAGATAGAATGATTGTTTCTGACTCCGACAGTGGTCTACTATATATTTCATAAATATGCCACTGACTGCAGGAATAACGATCACCTCTATTTTTGGAAATCGATCAAATCATTTCACTACCATTTTGGCAGCATAACTATTTAAATATACTAGTATTTACTAGTATATAAGCAAGTTTCAATTGAATTCCTTGTGAATGAAAACCTTCAATTTTCATTAAAATGCCTCCGACAAACATTTCCTCCACGGTTACCATTTTATATGTCCCAAAACTATTAGATACGTTTTACTATAAATTGTGATTATGTTCCTTATTGTGCAAAATTTATATCAGTAGTCTTTTAATTAAAAACAAACATATAAGTTAGGATTAGGAATCATATTAAATGTCCTGAAACTACGGCATGTCGCGTTTCATACAATTAAGTTATAAAATTCTGAACAGTGTACCAGAGCAATAAAAGTTTAGTATAAACATTTATTTGTTTTTATTAAATTTATAATGGAAAATATTCCTAAAGTTATATAACTTCAAATATAATATGTAGGATTTGGTAAAAATTTATTATAATACTACTTGTACTGGTATATAAACATATATGTATGTTATTTGTACCCTTTTCAACCGTTTTTCAGATACGGCGGCACTTGATTAAACAATCTATATTTTCATTTCATTGATTGAGTTTTAATAGTTTTATAGCGCTTTAAACTGTCTACGGATTAATTAGGAAAATAATAAAAATATACAGCAGTTTTCAATTATTTGTAAACGTTATTTGATCTCTTGTGAAATTATGAAAAACGAACCATATACAACATGTGTGTAATTGAAATACAATAGAAGTATTATAGTATTTATCCAGATATTACTTAAATGAATGGAAGTGTTTTAAATAATAATAAGTTTATACAAACCGCATTTACGTGACTAGAAAAGCTTAGTAAAGATTTCTAACGCTGTTGGTTGATATAATATCATTATTTACTTGAATATTCAGTCCTTCGAGGTTCAATATCTGATGAGAAATTTGTAAAAAATATTCTTGTTTTGAGTTTCTTTATTGTATATTTAACCGATTTACCAATTGTATAGCGTAAATATATTACAATTTAGAGATATTTTGGATACTTCTTAACTTTCTTGGGGAGGTCGTGAGAAATATATTTTTAAAATTCTCAAAACTGATTACATCCAGATTTTGTATCCAAGTCTTATACACACTAAATTCCAATGTAATATTTTACTCCCTTTAATAAAATGGTGGGGGTAGTAATGGGGGCGGTAGAGGGGGTGGCTAATGTAAAGAAATTAGAAGCCCTTGGTTGTCATATACACATTAAAACCCGATTTAATTTTTTATTCCCTTAAACAATACGGTGGGGGTGGCAATGGGGGTGGTAGAAGGGGTAACTAATACCAAATTAAATTTTAGAGCTTTTGGTTGTCGCACTCACACTAAATCCCAATTAAATTTTTTACTCCCTTTAAGAATTGGATGAGGTGGCAATGGGGACGGTAGAGGAGGTGGCTAATGCTAAATAAATTTTATACTCCCTTGGTTTTCGTATACACACTGAATCCCAATTTAATTTTTTACCCGCTTTAATAATAGGGTGGTGGTGGCGGCAATGGAGGTGGTAGAGGGGTAGCTAACCCCAAAAAATTTTTTCGAGACGTTTCATTCTTGTATACACACTAAATCACATTTAATTTTTTTTACTCTCTTCCATAATAGTGGTGATAGTTGGGGATACTCTAAATTGCAATTTTATGGACTCTTACATGCTTGCTTTGCCTATTTACCCTTATTTACCCCATTTACCCCGATCCCTTCAACGAAATTAGATCAAAACCTAGTTCCAGATCTCGTTATAATACATAAGCGCGTACCAATTTCCAAGTCAATATCATAAACGGTTCCAGAGTAAACGTGGGCACAAAAAAAGTTACAGACAGACAAACCGACAGACAGGAAATTTTTTTCGCTCAAATTTAAAATATCGACGTTTCATGATATTTTAAGCCTATTTCAACAAAAAAATAAAATATTTTTTTTGCGTTACCATTAGCTAAAACCTTGTTGATAGTAGCTATCTAGTTTACCCCAAAATTTGACTTTACGTTTGACTTAGAAATATTCCGAGCTTTCGAGTTTTTTCTCAATTTTTTTATGCTTTCTTTAGAAACTTGATTCTAAGTAGACGGTATACAGGGTGATTCATATAAAACTTCCTAGGCAGTTTCCGTATTAACAAAAAGAGGTATTCGATTTCTGTAAGGGCCAGTCGTTACATATTTTTGGTGGCTTTATTTTGTCAATGATAGTGGCGTCCGCGACGTCGCGACTCCGGAAAGAAAATTTTCGATGACAGGAACTTTGAAAGTATAATATTATTAAAATTTGTTTAATTCTAAGTACTTTTTGCAGTATACGCTTTTCTATTAAAATTAGTGGTTTTTGAGATAAATTGAAAAATTATTCAGTCAAATATTTGGTAACTAGCAAAAAAATTAAAATTCGCTCAAAGGTAGTCACTACATACATAGGTACTTAGTTTAAAGTGATTCGCAATCTTTCAAATGATTGCAAGGCGTTGAGGTGCAAAATTGTTTTTCGATAGCTGGAACATTGAAACATAGCATATACGATAAGGAACCAAATAATATACATATACGTTTGTAATGACACATTTTTTAAATAGGCCAATGTCTTTCAAATTATCTAATATTTCCTATTTTTAAATTTTTTAAAGTATAATTTTCATTAACCCCTGTATTGTTTTCTTAATTATATAAACTATTAGTCCTAAGTATAATTTAATAATATAAAGTCAAGTATGTTGTGTAGTAATTTATTTTGACGTTTGTTGACATACAATCAATTTTTAAGTTTTTGAATGCGTTTGTTATTACAAGATAATTCAGAAATTGTTGTGTACACCAACGAAGACAAATTAAATGATGAAGAAAAAATTCCCATGAAACCGAAAGGTTATTCCATTTACGTTTTCCCAATTTGCCTAAGCCAGATCATAAGACCTTTATTTCTTTAACCAATAATTTGAAAAATTACGGAAGTTTTAAAAAGTTAAAACATAATAAACAGTTAATGGCTACAAAGGAAGCAAATATGGTTTTAGTAATTAACAATAATGTAGATAATCCAAATATGTCTTTACGGACATTATCATCTGAAACAAATATTTCCTACTCCTCCTGTCAAAGAATTTTAAAGTAAAATAAGTGCCGCCCATACAAAGATCATTATTTAAAACCTGGTGATTTTCAGCGTTGCATAAATTTATTAAGAAACATGATGGGCATATAATTTGTTTTCGTCAAGACGAGGCACCAGCGCAAAATTCAAGAATAGTAGTTAGACACTTGCAACGAACATATCCTGGAAGATGGATAGGAACTAATGGAGTAATCGGGTGGCCAGCATGATCACCTGACCTAACTCCATTAGATTTCTTCTTATGGGGACATCTAAAAAATTTAGTTTACACTGAACCAAGCGATTATCTGGCAGACCTATACAACAAAATATATGCGAGTGTTGTCACAGTCACTTTAAAAATAAATACGTATGTACATATTTTATTTAAAAGTCAACCAATTTATTAAAAAAACTTATTTGACTTTATATTATTTAGATTTATCTCGAAAACCACTGGTTTTATAGAAAAGTGTATACTACAAAATGTACTTAGAATTAAACAAACTTTAATAATATTATACTTTAAAAGTTCCAGTCATCAAAAATTTTCTTTCCGGCGTGGCGTCGCCGTCGCGACGATAAGAAATAATAGTATTATATAACAATATAGATATTGACATTAACAGAGAATAGAACTTTGAATAATTGCACTTATGTTTTATACATTAGATAACTAATTATATGTCAGAAATTTACATACATTTTTAACAAAAGCCCATACATTTGGAGCTTCTTTTATGTCATTGGGCAGAGCAATGAAGAGACGAAGTTCTTCGTGATATATGGATCCTCGTAAAAAAGATTTTTTGACAAATTCAATATCATAGTTATTTTTCGATCTTATATTATAATTATGTATATTTTGTTTTTTTTATTATATGTAAATATGTGGGAATTTTCCCATTAATTATTTTATATATATTTTTTCTTATACATTTATTTAACGTCGGCCTATTTCCGCTACTGAGGCCTAACACCGACGCCTGTAGACGAGCTACACCCAACCAGCAATTTTGCCGAACCTCTTCCCTTAAGAAGAGTAGGGATCTTTTACTTGCCTACCATTTAATAGACAAGGGACCGACGGCTTTACATCCCTTCTGAAGGATGGTATATCTCCTATACAACCCTCGCCTAAGGTTGTATAGCTTCCGCGCATACACTGATATACAAGCCGCTGGAAGATGTGTGAGGCGAGAACGCGGTTTCCGTTGGAATGGTCACCCATCCAAGTACTAACTGCACCTGTCGTTGCTTTACATCGCATACCGAAGTATGTACATAGTAAAGACGCACCTACGCTCGCCCCATTATTTTATATATTAGGACTGACTTCACTTTTGAGTGAAAACGTATAGATGACATTGAGATTCAAAAAATTAATCGATCCCAGGAACCTTCAAAATATGTGAAAGGGTATTCAATTCTAGGAACTTTTTATAATATGAAATCTTTTTAAAAAAACAATGGCTTTCGAGATATTTCAATATAATTTTTGTTAATAACAAATGTTACCTTCGCTTTTTTAAATCAAATTTTATACGATAGGTCACTCAAGATATTTTTCAGAGTAAAACAATCTGATCTTGAAATTACATTATTGTTTAACTTCCAATGGCATACTCTGTACATTTTCATGAAAAATGAAAGAAATTATTATTTTGAGTATATTTTCAAATGTAACCATACATCTACCGTTAGTAATAATAATAATAAAGTTAATAAAACTACTAGGTGGATAATTCATTTTTAACTAATTTCTTTCAACTAAAGCAAATATGGCTAGAACTGTTTTCGAAAGTAAAGAATTTAACATTTACGTTTTCTGTATTGTGTATTGCATAATGCTCAAATTGTTACAAATTATTGCATTGTACATTTGGAGAAAGATTGGCACTAATGGTGTTATCAGGTAGCCGGCACGGTCAATGTATCTAACTCCATTAGATTTTTTGTGGGATTATTTGGAAAGTACTGTACGAAGAACACACTGAAGATGTGGCTGATCTTTATACTAAAATGTATGCTTCCGTGGCAACGATCAACAGAGAGCCGTTATTAAAAGTTTGTAGAACTGAACTATTAAGGAGATACTATATGTGTGATCAGACTTTTTAGATTAAATTTTTGTTTGCCGTTTAAAATTATTGTTCACTTTTTTGTATGTATATAAATTTAAAATTAATTGTGAACCTATTTCTACTAATGGTAGATGTATGGTTACAGTTGAAAAGATGGTCAAAATATTTTATTTTATTTTTCATGAAAATGTACAGGGTATCCCATTGAAAATTAAAGAATAATATAATTTCTGGATAAATCGGTAGTTCAAATAAACTTGTTTCGAAAAAGTATTGAAGAACTTATCGTCTAAAATTTGATTTAAAAAAGTTATGGCAATATTTGTTATTAAAAAAGATTATATTGAAATTGAAATATCTCGAAAACCATTGCTTTTTCGAAAACTACTCATGTTGCAAAAAATTCTTAGAACTAAGTGTCCTTTCATATGTATCTATTTTGAAGGTTTTTCGGATCGATTAATTTATTTACATTACAACGCCATCTATATGAGAAGAAAGCCCGTTTTCACCCAAAAGTGAAGTCACATATTCTAGTGAATGCCTTTTAGAAAATTCAAGTATCTCCTTTGGTCATCCAGAAAATGGCAAGTAAGTTTTAAGTTTGACACCCTCTATAGCTTTTAATTCATTTTGTAGCGCAAGTTTCTTAAAAACATTTCTACATAAACTGTAATATCGTAAAATATATAGTCCGTATATATGTATTCTTAAAATATTTTTATAAACCCTAATTAAAATAAAAATTCTAACAAACCTAAAATAATCTGGCGATTGATGAGAAATGAGACTAATAGTGATCAGGTGGAACCATATCCCCAGTTTTTTAACGATAAAGGGGAAAATCAATTTTATAAGATCTATCTGATGCTACACAAGAATTTAACAATTTCTCTGATGGTCTCATCCAACTACTAGGTCCCTCTAACTTATCACTAGTAGAAAATGCTGTGAACTCAAGTATAGTCTCATAGATATTAGTGAAACTAAAAAAATCATAAGGAAAGTTCCAGTAAAAAATTCTGCAGGTTACGATGGCATCCCTTGTTCCATTCTTATTCATGTAATTGACTTCACTACCCCAGTTTTTCATCCTTTTGTCAAGGTATATTCCCAGAGAATCTTAAAACAGCTATTGCCATTCCAATTTATAAGAAAAACAACAGCATGGATATAGCCAATTATCGAGCAGTATGTCTTTTATCTGTATTTTCTAAAGTATATGAAAGTACCTTCTATATTAGATTAATTAAGTTCGTAGATAATAATATGCTTTATAAATATCAGTTTGGTTTCCGTAAAGGGCTGTCAACTCAAAATGCTATAGTTTCTTTCACCAATTATATTTTAGAACAACTTGACAAAAATCAAAAAGTTGTTGGTATTCTCTTTGATTTTACACGTGCCTTTATCACGGTGGACCATAATATATTATTAAAGGTCTACAACTATGGTATTAGAGAACTAGCCTATAATTGCCTATGTTCTTACCTGACAAGAAGAACACAAATAGTCGTTTTAAAATATTGAATGAGGGAGTACCATTCTGACTTCTGGCCCTTAGCAGTAGGGACTCCGTAAGGCAGCACGCTGGGTCTTCTATTATTTTGATGGTTTATTTATTATATTATTGTATGACTGATGGTCGAGCGGTGAGCACACTTGCCTCTCACCCAAAAGTTCCGGGTTCGATCCCCGGTCGTGGCAGTGGAAAATACTGTGAGAGAGATTTTTCCACTATACACGGATATTGGGTGTATGTCGCTTGTCTCTAAATATGTCCCCTCCCACACAAGGCTCTTCTAGAGCGTTCTGGGATACAGAGGGTCGTTATTAACTGTGGTGTGTTCATTTATTTATTATTTATTAATGTTATTAATAAGGGCTTGAACTTTGGACGTATTTCACTGTTTGCAGATAATACAGCAATAGTCACATCAGATATAGACTTTAAATCTCTAAGTCAAAAGGACAATAATTGTACCGCAATTATGGAAAACTACTGTAATACTAATAGATCGATGATAAATATTATAAAATCACAAGTAATTTCATTTATAAGAGAAAATAATTAAAGTTTATTAGTAGGAACCTCATATAAGACATTAATTTAGAGCCCGGCCGTCAAAATTCTGAGAATGTAAATCGATTGTAACTTTTCCTAGTTTCCTCAAATCGAAATAGGTTTAAAAATTGTTAATAATCTGTTTTTCAATATGGCATATGAGAAAGTTGGTGAAGAGCAGAAAGTTGCCTGGGTAAGCATAACCGGAGCTATGAGAACAACGCTAACGAGAGCTATGGAGGTAATGCTGTGTCTGCCACCACTAGATATATATCTAGGAGAAGTGGATCTGACAACAGCGGTACGCCTCAAATCCGTTGGCATGCAACCAAATGTAGGCCATAGAGAGACCAGAAGTCGCCTGTGAAATGAGGCGTCAGAAAGACACTTCTTCGACAGGCGTGCACTGATGGTATTTCTCCCCGGTTTGTCTTTGACAGACCCAACCTAATACAGACGAATAGTGAGAACGAGACTGCTGGCGAAGGTGTGATCATCATCTTCACAGATGAATAAAAAAAAGGGATGGGGCAGGATGTGAAATATACTCCAGAAGTCTGCAAACCCAAGATAAATGAACTATGGATGGGCGAGCCAGCGTAGTGCAAACAGAACTGGCGGGCACAACCATAGCTGCAAAAGAGATTCGTAGACAAATTACGGGCAAAACAATCAGGATCTACACAGATTGTAGACAATCATTACTAGGCCTGAGAAGTTACAAAATGATCACAGGAGCAGTATGGGAATGTCACCAAATACTTGTGGGTGCCTCCAACATGACTAACATAGTGGTAGAGTAGTTTCAAAACCTCATGAGCCGCGAAATGCGCAGAAGACGGAGCTTATTCTGCGATATAAGTATGTAGGGAAAACGTTGACTCAGTTATCTGTCAGATGCCTTGTTACATAGCCAGGGACGGACTAAGGTGCTCGAGGTAACTGGAAATCATTCGCTTAATTTTATTTTATTTTACATATATTATTTCATTATGTAATTTTTAATTATATACAATAAAGAACAATATTTTTAGTTATAACAATTTAATTTAATAATTATAATTACCGTTTTCATTGTCAGTAATTTATAAAGGTTGACAACCTAAATCACCATCAGTATCATCATCTGACGAATACAAGAAATCGCTTTCATCACTGTCATTATCTCCTACATGTATTATAAGTTCATTGGCTTCGTCCATGAAATATTCTCGGCTAATATATTCTTCTTCCACTTTTCTTACATGTTCACAGACATTATTCCACACATCAGGTATAACATTTGACAGTTTTCTTCTGTTAATTTCCAAACATCGTCCATTTTAAATGTTGTGTTGCACGCTGCTACATTATTCTTAACGATTCCCCATATTTTTTCTATTGGGTTTAATTCAGGGTGATATGGTGGTAATCGTAGTACAATATGTCCATGTGTGGCTAATAATCTGTCAATTATATAAACATTGTTTTGTGGTTTATTTAGTTTAATTTTTGAATATAGTTCGGGTTTAGTTTCTTTGTCACCAAAAAATATACCACGTTCTCTGAGCCAGTTTTGCATATCTGCTTTCAACCAGTTAGTATTTGGATTAGGCTCTACTAGTACGTTGTGATACGATGCGTTATCAACTACTAGAACTGAATTTGGTTTCAAATTGGGAATTAATTTTTCCTCCAGCCATTTAAAATAGTTTCGCTGGTTCATGTCATCGTGGTAGTCTCCACTTTTTGAACCAGATTTAAAAATCAATCCAGCATTGGGAACAAATCCTTTTTTACTTCCACCATGGACAACAGTTAAGCGTTTTGCCTTGGAGACAGGTGATTTTAAACATTCATTGGTACCATCGTCCCAAGAGTTTGGTACAGTATGACTACTGTGAATATACGTTTCGTCACTATAGACAATATTTTTGCCTAAAACATAATAAATTTATTATTATACATCGAGTTATTTCATGTTTTTGCTAATTATTTAAAAACTAGATTAAAATTTGCAGACAGCAAAAGAGGGGCTTTTGAATCAAGTATGGTGAACATGAGAATGATATTTTCAGACTGACATTAATTTAAACAAAATTTCAATATTTTTTCATTTACATAAAATTTTGGACTGCAGGTTAATAAAAATATGCCTAATATGTTTTACTGATTTTTCTCGATTGGTCTAAATTTTAGTAAGATTTGGTTGACAGCGGAGAAAAATCTATAAGGGTGTTACACTCTTAAGTGCGACACACTATATACAAACGATGGAAGCATTTATTGATAATGTTTTTATTATATTTAATTATTTGTGGCAAGAAACGGATTTCAAAAAATATTAACTCCCGGCTATTACAAAATAAATATGTTTTTAGGTATATATATTTTTTAATTTCAATGTAAACATGTCAAAAAAGAAATTTAAATTTTAAATTATAACATATAAACCTACCTTCTTCTTTATATTTTTTTAATTTCCTTAAATATTCTGTGCGTTTTAATCGTATATCTAATCTTTCGCATAGTATTTTTCTATTGTCTTGAGTTCTTTTCCAACGAAATCCCATTTTATGAATTATTTTCCTAAAACTGGAAATCTTTCCAGTTAAATTCACTTCATATTTTAAAGCCTCAAACAAGGCTTTCATAGTTACACGTCGCTTATGTATAGCTGCAAATCTATAAATTACTGTTCTAATAATTTGTTCATCAAACTGATCCACGATTGATTTAGGGCTTAATTTATTTATTTTCTTCCTAGGTGAAGAAAACTTGTCCGATGAACTAGCTTCATATGTTCCTTTATTATTCTCTTGACGGTATTTAACGAAACACCGGTAGCTTCAGATGTTCGGAGCTGTAACTGGTCTAACTTGATAAGACTTTTATTCTCTTTTTTTTTTCATGAATTCATAAACGTTATAGATTATCTGACGCCCTTGACTGTGCACCACTTTCTTTTCGTTTTTAGACCTATTAAAAATTGAAATAGAATAAGACATTTGTCAGTATAGTCCGTCCCTGAGTTTGAAGCAATAATAATATAGCACAATTCTATACATAATTTAGGAAAAACCACATAAGTTTGACAATTACTTACATGCTTCAATTATGATGATTTATGTGTATATAGACTTCAAACAATATTTAAAATGTAACAAACAACTCAAAAGAACGCAAAACCGGAGATCTGTATTCAGCGAGAGCTCGAGACACACTATGAGCAATAAATCTAATGTTTTTAGGAAGTGGTGTAATTCACCCGACGGCCGAAATTATGTCTCTGCACATATAAAGGTCAAACCTCATGAGGTTTTGAAACTACTCTATGCTAGGTGAAAGGACACGTACAATGTATTAGCAACAAGGTAGCCGACAGACTGGCCAGGAAGGCAGCAGGCCTAAGTATCTTTAGACCAGACCTGGCCAGTCTGTTACCGATCATGGCGATAATACAAATAATTAAAGAGAACGCCCACAATGAATTCAAAAAGCTGCGGGATGAAACAAATAGCTGTCAGCTTGCTAGGGAACTATTAAAATATCCAAACAAAAGTACAGTAATGGACTACATGGCAATGTCCAGAAGGAACCTACGTTTTTATGACGGGAATCCAGACCTTTAAGAAAACATCTACATAACATGAGATTAAGCGAAACACGTCTCTGAACAACGGTTCAACATGTACTCTGTGACTGTTCTGCCATCTCATCAATCAGAGAATCCATTTTGGAAGAACGTTGGCCTACTTTGGCTGATGTAAGGGAGATGCCCCTAGGAAGCATCACCACCTATTTCGCAAGATTAAGTTGGAGGCCTAGGCGAGGGTCTGCCTACAGGGAGGATGTACAAGGGGCCCAATGGAGCCTAAGTGCTGTGGTTCAATAATTTTTATTGTCCACCCTCCCAACCAATTCCAGATCCCAAGTTGGTGAATAAATATACATTACTAGCATACTATTATGCATACGTAAATTTAGTTCTTAGTTATGACATTATAAAATGGGGCAATTCAACTAGACTAACTGATGTCTTGATAACTCAAAAAAAAAGTATAAGAACTGTGTGCTGTACCTATAACTTACTCTTGCGGAAGTCTTTTCAAGCAATTGAATATTATAATAGTAATCTCTGTATACATTCTCAACTGCGTTATGTCGTAGAAAGAAATGCTGACTTTACACAAACCTCAGATGCAATTAATTATAACTTAAGACACATAATATTACCCCCTCACAGACTTTCTCTATTATCAAATAGTTCCTTTGTGATGCCTGCTAAATTGTTTAATACCTCCCCGCATAAAAAATATTGAAAATGTAATTATATTCAAGAAATTAGTAAAATTATTATTATTAGAGCATAGTTTTTACACAGTTCATGAATATTTTCTACTCCGCTACTATTTTTTTTGCATCTAGTAATTTTTATCCTTTTTGTTTATTTTTTTACGTGTCAACTTATAAATATTTTATTGACTATAACATTTATATGTGGTTATTTATATTTATAATGCTATTTTTATATATTTATTCAATTTTATTATATTTATATTTATTTATATTTTTACTTATTATACGTATGTGTTTGACAATTCTAATACTTTTTATGTAAAAGTCATATAGAAATAAAGTTTATTATTATTATAAAAGAAGGCTGTTAGTTTTGATTATTTCATTGTAAATTGTAAGGACAGTTGTATTCTAAATAAATGTTTATAAATACCACGGAAAATAGATTTTGCTGTATTTTTTAAACAGTTTTAACACTAATAGTATCTATAAAAAACACCCCAAACATTTCTCTTGAAGAAGCCATTGACCAGACTATCATTAAATACAGATATCGATAGTTTGAATCAGTTATATACAACACATTCACTATGCCACAAATAAGTTTCTATTTTAAATAATCAATACATTTTTTCTAAGAAACTTTTAAACATAGCACATTCCTAACTTCGCAGAAAAAGCTCAAAAAATTCGATAGAAATCCGAGTAATTATAAAGACACGGATATATCGCCGACTTTTAATAACTAAAAGGGAGATGTATATCCAATATTCATATTTATTTAATAATAAAATCTCTGTATGAAAATAGACATAAATCCTTTTTACGATATTCAAACGCATCCTTTCGACACGTACCAATTGACGGATTGTCTTTATGGAACAATAAATAACAATAATGATAATAAATACGAGATAAAAATCATACGTGGTAGTGGGCAAATCTGTGGGTAGGAGGGGTTAAATCATCCCCTATAAAAGCCAAACCTATACATGGGGCGTGCAGAGTTCAAGTGAAGACACTGTTGCGCTTACAACTTTCCAAAACATCGACGCAACAAGTAAAAACTCCGTTTAGTATCCGTTTTTCGTTTGGATTTTTATTATCAGTGCGATTATGTGTTATAAGCCGGCGCCCCGTCAGGGAACTATGTCTCCTTTGGCGATTAATTTGGTTAAAATTACAGTTATTTTGGTATTTTTCGGCTTCGCTGAGTGTGCTTCTGGTGAGTTCAATGCTAGAATTGTTTAACATGTAATTCTTATATCACGTATTTATTTATTGTTTATAAAATTACATGGGTTAATGCATTTACTTCACATTAATATTAAAGTTGGTGTATTTGTTTTTATTTTTTGTCAATACTAGTTAAATTTTTGAGTGCATATTTTAATTATTAAAGATAAAAATGATTTTTTTTTCAAACATATTGAAAAACCCAGATAGTTATAATTTTTTTCGTAATATATAACCAAATTTTCGTATGTGAAGCATTCAGGATTTCTAAAAATTACCTTAAATTTATTAACAGCTGCATTCTTATACAATACAAAAATTATTGAAAGGATCGTGCCATAATATATTAGCATATTTCTTTTAATAACTTATATTTTATATGATTTATATATTGTAATATGCCGCGGTTAGATACAATATGAAATTATAAAGAAAAAGGCTATTTCTATTAATAATCTAAAAAGCAGCAATTTCAATAATGACGACAAGACACATTCCTTAATTATTAATATACACATGAAACACGAAAATCAGTTTGTATCGAAATATGTAACAATTATAATGATAATAACACGTCATCTTTATTAATGAGAATAAGTAAATAATTTATTCCATAAAAGATTTAGCTCTCCACCTTATACGATAATGTATAAAATTTATAGTGAATATTGGAACCTCTGTTACATAAACCTTTTTTATTAAAGTATATATAATATATTATATAAATATGTAATATATACATAATAATATAAGGAAGAAATGAACTATCATTCGAAGAAACAAACGACAACGATGTTAAATCCTTTAAGTAATAACATAGGAGGTACCAAAGTAAACAAAACTTAAATTGACTGAAAAATATAAGAAAATTTACATCCTTCATTGGCTTTGCTTTTTCATTTTAGTATCCAGTGTGATTATGTATATACACACGCGCGAAACACAGTACCCTTACAAGTTTATTGAAATTTTTATGTAACTGTTGTATAGGGTGTCCCAGGTAACAAGTTATGTGCTCGATTTTTTGGGAAATATTTAGATAAATTTTTTATTGAAAAGTGAATCTGACGTTTTGTTTTTTCTTCAAGGAATCCGATAGCGCTAAGAAATAAATAATTAGTGTCAAAGAAAAATAATGTGACCGAGAAACCAATTCTATAAAGAAAATGAAAATGGCGTATTATAATATTTTCTTAATTGGCTATTAACAGAAATATACAATATAATGTATGTAAATTTTAAATGTCACACACAGGATCTTAATTTGCAAATATAATAGTAAAATAAAGCGTGAACTCTTTTTTCAAATATATATAATACAGGATAGTAAAAAAAAATGCATCTGAATTTTAAAAAACAATTCACATTTAATTTTTTTTGATAGTGCATGACGGGTCCAACATGAAATCGACTGCAAACACTGATTTCATATTATTTTGACACCTACCTACTATGATTTTACCTTATAAAGTCATAATTGGCATCGGTAAAACTTATTTTACAGACGATTGAATCACACTTGACTGAGATGTGAATATTATGACTAATGGGTGTAAAGTGTGGATAACTGATTCGTATTTGAAAACTATTAGATATACCGGGTGTAACAGGACCACGGTATACTCCCCCTGTTCTCCTTTAGTTTTGGAGATAATTGAAATTTAGGATGTACTACATACATAATAAGCGGCACTTTTGTGACATACAATTAATTTTTTTTCACTTCCGGGTTCGCCGGAAGTGACACCAACTTTCGATATTTAAATAGAACACGCTGTATATTATTGCATTTTTCAATTCTGCATAATTTTTTTAATCCAACGATGCCAAATAAGTGACGTTTCAAACATCAATTTTTTTTATAATATAATTTTTAATTTTCCATTTAAGTGTGCCATGACGGTTTCGGTTTATTCTAATTGATCCGTGTAATGCTACAAAAATCGAAATACCGATAAAAACACTAAATTACGTGATTTATGAGCAAATAAAACTCAGCAAAATAGTTTTTGGGGCAAAACTCAATTTTTTCTAATGGAATCACATTGGTACCGTGGTACCATTTATTAGTACTATTAATAAGGAATTTATTCATATGTCGTATTAAAATGTGCGATAAATACAAACAAACTTACAGCTAAAAGAAAATAAGAAAATACAACTTTATTCTAATTAAATGTTAAGAAGTAACTTGGGTGGCTTTGAAAACAATGAAATATTTATTTGGAAATTTAATTTCTCAGGTGTATGGTTGATTTATTTTCAATATCAATTAATTCCTAAAGCCAATTTAATTGAGAAAACTCTTCGGTATGGTATGCACATAATTCAAATGTATTGCATTTGCTGATTGATTTTTTAAAAGTAGTTTTTCCTCCAGCTAACTTACTGTTCGAATTTCAATACAATTGAACCCCTTCGTCTTGAATTGTCATGTCAAAAAAAAGAAAAAGATGAAGGATAGGAAGTTTAGAATACGCGATATAATATTACTCCTATGATGAAAATTCTCTATAAACGATATTATGGTTTTAAAAAGTGCTTATTTAATACCATATAGTTTCAGTTCCCGTGAAAAGTATAATTTATCATTTGGTCATTCATTTATGCTTTGGCCATTTTCCTGACTTCAGAATTTCCTTTTTTAAAATAGTCGGTCAATGAAAAAATAAGGATGAGCAAAATATAAGTAGGCGGTGGCAGGTATTTTCAAGATTGAGCTATCTGAACTGATTTAGATTTTATGAACCATATTTTTAACCGACTTAAATAGGAGGAAGATTTTCTGTTTGAAGTATTTTTGGCTATGCGCACGCATAATTCCGTAATACAGGGAATTATTTGGGAGTTCCTTTTTTGTTTAAAATAGGAAACCTTCCTGATGGTCCTATGCAAATTGCTCCTAAATAACTTGGAAGCTAAAGAAACGCTTTTGAAATTCGTTCGAGAAATTGGCGAATGCGCCAGGGAAAATATATATTTTATATACATATATTTCAATTTATAATTAAATTCATCCTCCTTGCATTTTTTTATGAAGTATATAGAAGAAGATTAATGAGAGACCAGGAAGTAGGGAGGGAGGGAGGTAATTGAAAAATTTACCCGAACTCGATATTAGATAACAACGTCCACTTAACCAGGCCTGCTCCATCCAACCCTCCAAAAACCCACGGCGTTTCGTACCATTTTTGCCGGGTACCTTGTGTATACTTAATTTAATTAAAGTTAGTTTCAATTGAATAGAGGGGCTGCGTGAAATTTTCATATTTTTAGTGGTTCTCTTAAAGTGATTCAATTTTTTGCACAAACATTTTTAGTCCATGGATATAACAAAGTTAGATATTCTGATGGATTTTTAGCTACTTTTGTGTAAATGTAAAAATTAGTATTAGTATTAGATAGTTTTATGTTTCTGACTACTTTTTTATGTGTATTTAAAGGGTAGGGTATTATTGTGTATTACTATCGGATTATAATTGAGCAAAAACAGAGCATTACTTTTTATATTATTCATCATAATTTCAAATAAATTAACAAATTACAACAGTAACTACCACCGTAAAAGAAGTTATAACGATAAATATATAGTGATGATTTTTATTGTGTAGATCTTGGGAGTTAATATTTTTTATGGGTACGGAGTGTCATCGTAAATGAATCAATCACAATAATATTCCAGAGAAAGTACGTATTAAAACATTATTTAACCACTATTATATTTTTCATCATAATGTTTTTCTAGTTTTATTGACAACCTAATTTAAAATTAAAATTATAGTCTGGTAATTCTATTTTTCTGTCAGTTAGGCAAAGAAATAGTTAATTATTTGAAATTGCTATTAAATATATTTACTTAAATAATTATTATTGACAATTTCATATCTGACTATTATTATCTATGCATCTATAAATAATCGATTTAACAATATAGAAAAACTAGTAACTATTATTTATACTCTTAGCCAATGTATTAAATAATTTTAACTGTTGAATATTCTGTAGGGTATTTGAAGCAGTTTTTTGAAAATAAATAAGTTTTTAAGTATAATTTCCTATATTAATAATCTCTAGATGATTCTGGTTTGGTAGATAAATCTTTAATATTGTTGCTGAAATAATGTCCTTTAAAAAATTGTTATTTAAGAATAATTCATATTATACATATCAGAGAAGATCCATTATAAACTATATGTTGAAGAGAACCATTTTAGACTATATTAGGAAAAGTACATATTAATTTGTCAGATTTTGACATAAATTAACTTTTGAAAAATACAAAAAATTAGACGTGTCAGGATATAGACAATGGGGAACTAATTTAAATATATCAATGATTTAGACTCACTCAAATTTGAAAATAAGTAAGTTATTGGCAATTAAAGATATAATAAATTTTGTTGCCAATAAGAACAGAGAAAAGTCAGTTCTTTGTGAATTTAGTATAAATACAAAAAGAATTTTCTATAAATTCAGTTAGAAATTATTCAGCTTACAAAGTGCATAAAATTTAAGTAAAAAAATATGGCCAAGAATATTATCAGAAGTAAATAGAAAATTAGCCGTTCAAGGGTAAAATAATATAAGGTATTGCCAATAAACTGTTTGGAACCTGGTTCAGGTGAGGTGGAAAAAATTCTGCCAAGAGACGAAGACATAATAGTACAGCGAAGGTCGTATACTATAGTTAAAACATATTCTCTGATAGGGAATCCATTTGGAATAAAGTTTAGTAGCTTTCAAAAAGTTTTCGTAACCTAAGAGACAATTCAAATTTTACACTTTGTCAGAAATTTTCATTCATCAAAGAAAATTTCCAGAAGTTTTAATTGTCAACATTAGGAACATTTTATTAGGTTGTAATTTTTAATTATTCATTATTCGTTTGTTAGACTGGTTGTCAATATACACGGTTTGTTAAAGCCTGAGTAGGAGTTCTCCTTTGATGTTTAATATTAAAAATTGAATAGTCCCGTGCTATTAGTTTTATACCTCGAAATCCAAATGAATGGATTTGAATGTTTCCGGGTTTTTGAATTTCATATACAAAAAAGTAAAAAGTTTACCCTTTGAAACATTCCGCTAATGATTTTGAAATCAAAATGACGTTACTTCTAGTATATCCCTTTTACGGCTATATTCATTTTTTCTCTCGAAAATTATTTAATTTCTACATAAATGTCCTCATTTTTTGGGTTAGATCGATTGTAAATTAAATTTCCTACAAGATGATGTAGCCCAGGTGGTATTTGTTTTTGGTTGTGTGAATCGGTAGTATGGCAGATTTTTGGCTTAATCGCCCCTAAAAATCATGAAAAATGATAATTTTCTCTATGCGCTAGTTTGAAAACGTGGACTTAATTTTTTATTAACAAAATGTAAAAAAAATACTAAAAATTCCGTTTTTTCCTTCCTATTTTTTCATATATCTCAGTAACTATCACTTTTAGAGAAAAGTCATACGAATGAAAAAGTTTTGTAATTAAATTTTAAATAAGATGCAGTTGGTTGCGAATCCAAAAATTCATTTTTATTATTGCAAAAATAGTAAAAAAGCAAAAAAAAAATTGTGGAAATATTTGTGGAATTTTAAAAAAATTTCAACGAATTTTTAATTTTTGAAATATATTTTTCAAGTACTCGGAAAGACGCTTCTTTTAAAAAAAAAGCATGATGATTCATTTATTAGAACCAGTGTCACGATAGACCAATGTTGAACTCGATTTATTTCATCCTATACAGGGTGTCTCACCGGGAATTTAATCGATCGATGTAAGAAAACTACGCATCAGAAAATTTTGAAAATTTAGATTATTACTAACGTCAGTATGGCCAATCCAACTAAAATAATTACAAGCAGCTAGCACTTCCGCTTATAGCGGAAGTCGATACCAACTTGCTTATTTCAAATAGAATATCCTATATATTTTAGGATTTTCGAAAAGAGCATAAAATTCTGAGTCGAAAATATGTAGCATATCCTAAACGTAGACCTAGCCGTTTCAGAGATATTTGACATTTTACAGAAAATTTGACAGGTGCAACGGTATCCAAGAACCGTTATAACTTTCTTCGTGTAAAAGATCCTCATTTGCTTCTTATCACGTAAAAAGGACACAAGGAGAACTACGTTATGCAACTGAAATAAATTCGATAATATCATACCAAGTGTTCCGTTTTTCGCGTTACATTTTATCAACTTCAAACCGCGAAAACTTGTTTAGGTCAAATGGAACACCCTGTATTTTTTTTACGTCAAGTTGTGTAAAACTCAATTCCCTTTTTTATGATATTAACATTGTGGGGGTTAAAGTTACAACTTTTTGAAATATTTGCGATTTTATTAGATATTCATGAATTGTTCATCAAAATAGCCATGATTAGAAACAATTATACCAATGAAAACTTTTTAAATTTGTTTAATATTTATGGAGAATGTGATAAAGTAATATTAAGAACTAGCAGCACATTTGCTACTCGATATCCAGAAAAACGCAAAATAACACTAACACTGTAACATACGTATTAATCGAATTGAAGATATGGCATCAACTAAAATAGCAGAGATAAGATCAATTTAAAATATGATTTCATTTTAATTTAATAATTGCTCAAAATTCCGCCCTCGAACCTCGACACATTTTTCGCACCTTCATATTAGTTCCTCATGGGTAACTCTTCTAATTGAATCCTGTGATATGTTTTGAAATGCATTTCTTACTCTTTGCATACAATCTTCAATGGTTGTTAATGGGCTCTCACAAACTTTATTTTTAAATTAAATGAAATAATCCAGAACTGATAAATCGGGCGAGTGAGGAAGCCATAAGAAAGGTCCATTATTGGCAATCCATTGATCATAAAAAGTTTGTTGTAAATAATTATTAATTAAATATGCGTTATGTGGGGGAGGACCGTCGTGCTGATAAAAAATGTTTCTATGTTCGGCGAGAGGTAAGTTTTCTAATTTTGTAAGATATTCAGATATATTTCACCTAAAAAAAAAAAAACAAAAATTTACCTATACGTATTAGCAGAAGAGAACATTTTAAATTTTCCTGATAAAGTTGTAATGCCACTACTCTATCGTTTCTTATGGCACAGTAAACATTGAACTGTCAACTTTCCTGAAAGTTTCGCTCTCTGAACATATGAGTCACTCCAATAATGCGAATTGTGTCTATTAAAAAGTCCATTTTTAGTAAATTTTGCTTCACCTGTCCATATAATATTTCCCAAATAAGAATCGTGACCCTCAGACCTTATTGGAACAAACTCACAAAAATTCTATCTTCTTAGGAAATCTGTTTCTTTTAATCCTTAAACCCATATGGAATGAAAACGGGTGAAGCTTATGTTTTAGTAAGATTCTGTGAATTGAATCCTTGCATAGTCCTAATTCCAGAGCAGCTTGTCTTAATGATATCCTTGGAAATGCATGAAAATAGCCCAGAATTACTATTTCAATGTTTTCGTCATCAGCAATAGGCTTTCTGCTTTGCATTTTTGCTTTGACAGAGCCATAATTTTTAAAATTTTCCAGTATGCGTTTTACAGTGTTTGGTGACGGTTTCCGTTTTTCTGGATATGGAGTAGCAAATGTACTGCAAGTTCTTGATATTACTTTATCACATTCTCCATAAATAATAAACAAATTTAAAAAGTCTTCGTGGGTGTAATTTAAACGTGCTGGCATTTTTTGACATAAGATAATGACTGATTGTTTCTAATCATGGCTATTTTGATGAAATGATTACAACAATTCATGAATTTCTAATAAAATCGCAAATATTTCAAAAAGTTGTAACTTTAACCCCCAATATCAAAAAAAGGGAATTCAATATTACACAACTTGACGTAAAACAATACAGGGTGTTCCATTTGACCTAAACAAGTTTTTGCGGTTTGAAGTTGACAAAATGTAACGCGAAAAACGGATATTATTGAATTTACTTCAGTTGTAGAACGTATTTCTCGTTGTGTTCTACTTATGTCACAAGAAGCAAATGGGGATCTTTTACACGAAGAAAGTTATAACGATTTTTGCAAACTGTTGCACCTGTCAAATTTGCTATAAAATGTCAAATATCTCTGAAACAGCTAGGTTTAGGTATAGGATATGCTACATATTTTCGACTCAGAATTTTATGCTCTTTTCGAAAACTCTAAAATATATAGGGTGTTCCATTTGAAATAAGCAAGTTGGTATCAACTTCCGGTATAAGCGGAAGTGCCAGCTGCTTGTAATTATTTTAGTTGGATTGGCCACACCGACATTCTCTATCTATCTAAATTTTTTTCTGATGCGTACTTTTCTCTAAATCGATCGATTCAATTCCCGGTGAGACACCCTGTATTGTTTTGTACTGCTTTAGGTCTCTAATATAATTCTTTTATTTTTTCTACGTGTTTTAGCCAAAAATGTTTTAGACAAAAGTTGTAGGTTTAAATGAGTGCTATCCAACGATGTATCGCGTGTTCATATTTGATTCGAAATAAAATTTTGAGAATTTTTTAAAATCTTTGAACTGCCGCCATTTTTTAAGTTTTTCCTGTGTGTTTCAGCAAAAAATGTTTTAGACAAAAGTTGTAGGGCTTGACGAACACTATCTAACGATGTATCGCATATACATATTTGATTCGAAATAATTTTTTAAAAATTTTTGAAAGCGATAGTTACTGAAATATATTAAAAAATAGGAGGAAAAAAACGGAATTTTTAGAAATTTTTTCATATTTTGTTTAATAAAAAATTATGCCCACGTTTTCAAACTAGTGCATAGTGAAATTATTATTTCTAATGATTTTTAGTAGCGATTAAGCCAAAAATCTGCCACACTACGCGACTCATACAAACATAGGTCATTTTAAGCAGAAACCGCCTGGGTTAATGCGCCATACGTATTTTTTAAACCGCCGGCGCCGCGTACTTAAGATACGGGCCGTCAAAGTGAGAGATACGAAGATTTTACAGATTGTCGTACATCGGCAGATACAATCGTCATTATCTCGACTTGAACGGAGCCTTCTGTCGTCTATTTTTGTTTTTGTTAGATAGACAAAAGATCATGTTATATGATACTGGAAGGGAATCTTGTGCGAACTTACTGGGACTGAGATACAAGGCATCAAATTTTGGGGAATGAACCAACCACCAGCTTCTGAAAATTTATTGAAAATGATATTTTGTTCGTGTAAAACGGGGTGTGGCTCTGAAATGGATTTATCTGAAAATATATCTTCTGAAATGAAACTAAGTTGAAATAATTTCCTTTAAACCAATGCTATTTAAGAATAATTCATATTGTACATATCAGAGAAGGACCAATGGCATATATCTATTACAAATTATATATTGAAAAGAACCAGTTTAGACAAAATTTTAATTTGTCAGATTTTGACATAAATTAACTTTTGAAAATACAAAAAATTAGACGTTAGGATATAGACAATGGGGAACTAAATTAAATGTATTAATGATTTAGACTCACTCAAATTTGAAAATAGGTAAATCATTGTTAATTTAAGATATAATAAATTTAGTTGCTAATAAGAACAGAGAAAATCCAGTTGTTTCTGAATTTAGTATAAATACGAAAAGAATTTCCTAGAAATTCAGTTAGAAATTATTCAGCTTACGAAGTGCATCAAATTTAAATAAAAAAGCACCAAGAAAATTATCAGAAAGATGAATAGAAAAATAGCTGTTCAAGAATAAAATAACATAAGGTCTGGATGATGAACTCTTTGGAACCTGAGAGCCTAGGAGGAATACAGGTTGCCAAGAGACGAAGACATAATAGTACACCGAAGGTCGTATACTATAGTTAAAACATCACCAATATTCTCTGATCAGGAATAAATGTGGAACTATCAAATATTTTCTGTAACCTAAGACATAATTAAAATTTTACACTTTGTCAGAAATTTTCATTCATCAAATGAAATTTACAGAAGTTTTATTTGTCAACATTTGGAATAATTTATTAGTTTGTAAAGCTTTTAATTGTTCATTATTCGTTTGTTAGATTTGTTGTCAGTATACACGATTTGTTAAAGCCTGAGTAGTAGTTCTCCTTTGTTGTTATATATTAAAAATTGAATATGTAATGTATAAAATCAGAGAAATAATAATTTCAAGAAAAATAGTGATGAAATTAGATATAAATACAGATTTAAAATTCTCCTGTTAACAGTTTAATACCTGATTAAAAAAGACACACCTTACTAGAAATTATACTGGATGATGATTTATTTGACTAATCTTTAAAATAATGACATATCCATTTTAAGAGCTTACATTACTTCGGTATGTTTACTCAAAGCAAGTTATTATTTTAGGAAAACAAGGAATGTTAAATATGTACCTATTAATAATTTATAATTAATTACATTTAATCTACTTTGTTCAATCAAATCAACTATGTTTTGGAAACGCTCGATACTAAAACTTTATCGTGAAAGTTATTGCTGCAACTGTTTATTTTAGGAAAGTTTATAAAGTACATTTGAAGCTCCCACTTCTGATTTTCTTAATATATATTCATTTCTAATTCAGTTCTGTTGATGCTTAATTGGTTAAATACTCCCACCAACACCTCGTAAAATTTATCACTTATTAATTTAGATATTTTAACAATTTCTCAGACGGAAACTTTCGAGGATATAATTACTGCTGTTACTACTGCATAAACAACTGCTGCTTTAAAAATTATTAGTTTTTATGCTACTGTGAGCAACAGCAAAAGACTTTTGGTGCCGCTCAGATGGAATGTCAGAGAAATGATAATTTAAGTTCACGAATTCAATTGTGTTCGACAAGAATAGTCAAGGCACAAAAAATCACTATACACCCCATATAATTTATTTTTTCTTCAAACGTCAAATATAAATTAAATAAATACTGTTATTTTTTCTTAAAATACTTTTACTGCCACTCAGATGAAATGTCAGAGAAATGGCTTTACAATGGCTCAAACGTTTTAGACATAAGGCAAATACTTTTTTTTTAAATTATGTCATCTGTTTATATACAAAAGTCAACTAATTAATTTGGATGATACACCTTTACCAAGGGCAAAATTAAATGTAAAACTCCAAGTTCAAATAAAACCATAGGTCAAAGATGCTATTCTCTTCTGGCTCCCAAATGATTCAATTTATTAGCAGCTTAATTGACCAAATTTTAATATAAATAAATTTAGAAATTTGTGATGACTATTGGCTTAAAAGTCTGCAATATGATAAATACTGTTGTGTGTGTAATGTATATGTGCAATGTGAATGCATGGATATATTTGTATGTTTAATATAATATGTGTATATTATTATGTATGATTAGAATAATTATATTATGTATCATTATCGCATATTCTGTATTTTTTACGTGTACATAATTATATTGTAGGCATATCATTGAAAAATTATTATATTTTGGAATACGAACATTTTACTTCCGTTCACTTGTTCACCCTTTCCATTTCATATTATTTATGATTTAATTACTGTTAAAGTAATTTTTTTTTATACACTTATTTAACGTCGGCCTATTTCCGCTAGTGAGGCCTAACACCGACGCCTGTAGACGAGCTACCCCCAACCAGGAATTTTTGCCGAACCTCTTCCCTTAAGGAGACTAGGGATCTTTTACTTGCCTAACATTTAATAGACAAGGGACCGACGGCTTTACATCCCCTCCGAAGGATGGTACATCCCTTATAGAACCCTCGCCTAAGGTTGTATAGCTTCCGCGCATACACTGATATAAAAGCCGCTGGAAGATGAGTGAGGCGACGACGCGGTCTTAGTTGGAACGGTCACCCATCCAACTATTAACCGCGCATTACGTTGCTTTACGTCGCATATCGAAGTATGTACATGGTAAAGACGCACCCACGCTCGCCCCAAGTAATTTATTATTTTGGTCGTATATTAAACGGCTATATTAATAATAATAAATAAATAAATAAATAAACGGCACAGAAATTAA
This sequence comes from Leptura quadrifasciata, assembly GCA_963675555.1. Taxonomy (NCBI): domain Eukaryota; kingdom Metazoa; phylum Arthropoda; class Insecta; order Coleoptera; family Cerambycidae; genus Leptura; species Leptura quadrifasciata. The sequence continues at coordinate 49,613,441 of OY776675.1, forward strand.
ACTATTAGAATTGGCTATGATATCCCGCTGCAATGCCGGTTAAAATATCATACGATATAATTTCTAATTTAAATCTCAACCATTGAAAGAAAAACACAGATATAGAAACACAACGCAAAGGAACAAATTCAAATTAAAATGAACAGTGTATTGCGAGAACAAATTTTGATACAAATAGAAGATAAATAAAATTCCCTACCTAGCTAATAAAATATATACGATAGTAAAATAATATAATTTGGATAATGATTGTTTTAAAATAAAATTTAATAATAATAATAATAATAATAAACGACTTTATTGGTAAAATGTAAATGTACATATGTAAGTACATTACAAGGAATGACTTAAAGGCGAAGTTTAGCCACATGGCTATTCTTACACTTAACCTTTTAAATCATTTAAAATTACATAAATAAATAATAATAATAATAAGAATAACATATGTGACATGCATTATTTTGCTCTAAATGAACAATATGCGAGTAGTATATTATACACAGAAAATTCAAAAAAAGAAATTATACATGTAAATGAATATGTGAAGAAAGTAATAAACAATGATAATAACAATAAAAAGTATCAAACATTTGCAAGATGCAAATGGTACCCAAAAATGTCTAAATATACTTAGGTATTATTGGCATTCATAAACCAAGCTTTAATTTTATTACGGAATGCATTAACTGTCACCAGATTTTTATATGTTGGATCAATTGGGTTGTGTAAGTGCACGGATGTGTAAGAGAAGCTACACTGGAATAATGCAGTGCAATGTTGCGGCATTGTTAGAACGTACGGATGTCTAATATTTGTATTGTGAACTGCGGATCTGAAAACTAACTTTTCTCTCAAATACCTTGGAACAGAGGATTTTATTAAACAGAACAAGAATACCGCGAAGTGAAATTTAACGAGTTGCTCCATCTTTAACCAACGCAACTCGATATATTTATTTGAAATATGATCAAACTTCTTCAAGTTGGATATGAAGCGACAACAACAATTTTGCATAACAATTTGTTAATAAAAATAAAATTAATAGTCGAAATTTTTAATTTAAAATATTTTCAATTATCTTCCAATCTATAAAAAGATATTTATATGAAGTTTATTGCAACCTTTTAGTCCGCGAAGGTCAGTAAAAATCTCCAGCCGCACAGTATAACTTATTGCGATGTTCAGCTGCTATCTGCTAAGCTCCTGCACCTTTCAAGTGATATATCGGTTCCACTAGGAATCGTTTTCTGGACTTTAAAATAATTCTTCTAAATTCTTTCTTCTAAATTTTTAACTAGTCGTCTTCCCTCTTTCTATATACTCCAATTCAACCAACAGCAGCCTCTTTGTATTATCTTCCAATATTTTCTGTAAAAATTTTCGCCCTAGCAATTTCGTAATTTTCTTTTTATTTTTCATATCCCCCAGCAACCTCCATTTCTATTTTCCCACAATCTCCTTTATATCTTCCATTTGCGGAATAAAATAAAATCGCCGATACCAACTTGAATCTTTCATGACATCAACTTAATAAAACGAATTGGTTCTCATCACGTAATATTGAGCCTTTTCCCAGTTTTATAACTGGTTTTAATGGCTGAAATAAAATTGCATGTATTTATTGAAAATATCTGTCATCTTATCTATAAAATACTTTGGTATTTTATTAATCAGAACAAATAAACGAAAACAGAAAACATGCATGCAACTCTCTACTCAGAATAAAATAAGATACATTTTATTCACAATACATAACTCAAATTGATCCGAATGTGTTTTTTAGCTTAAGTACAAGTGATATATCAATAAATATTTTTAATGTTTGAAAAGAAAACATTTTATTTATACCTTACTTGTAAGTTTAAGAGGAAATTGGTATTTGGTACTCGATGAATTTTCTAAAATGTGTATAGTCTACATTTTAGAAAATTCATCGACTCAAAACACATATACTTAACTGTCAACTTATTTCAGTCATGTCATTTTTATTTACTTTCTGTATTACGTACTAACAAATTAAACAAACACCATTTAGGTATAGTAATAAATTAATATATGATTGTTATCAACAAAGAATTTATTTGAGCTGATTTTACCAACAATTTCGTACAATTTGAAATGAATATTATGCACATATTAAAACTTTTTAATTGCACTAAATGATGCTCTTAATAGCTTCAAAGACATATTCATAATTAAGCATATAATTATATCAGTACAGCAATATAAGCTTGGTAATTAGATTTAAACTTTATATCAAATTAGCTATTTGATCAAGCTGTTATGTAACACATGATAAATGTTACACATAAAAAGTCATCTAAACGAGTAATAAATTAAAAAAGTTTTGGTTAAAATATATTTAGTAACTCAGCACGTAGAGTTTTATTTTGTCTTTATAAATGAAAATTGACTGTTTACAGTGATATATAAAAGGTCAAAGTGTAATAATGGAAATTTTAAAGATAGTTGTGCTAGTAGAGGAGTTAAAGCTACGTGCAAACCACCTAATTTTTAGATACTCATAAGAATTTTTTGAAGATTCGATTCATTTGAATATTTTTAGAGATATTTACTGAAAACTTTTTGTAAAAATATTTGCGCATTTTCAATAAGTAATAATAATAATAATATTTATTCCCAATTACAGATACAATTATATAATAACCATACAAGCAACTAAGGACTTCATCAACAGTTCTAAAGATAATAATTAGCATATGCATAAACATAATAATAAAAGTAAATATACAAGGTGTTTCAGTTAGTCCCCAGGCCATTACTTCGAAAAACAATAATGATAGTTCAAAAAATGTGCTAGTAGAGGGCAGAACTGCAACCAACAGCTACTCTCCGGGCTATGTGCCCAGCCGAGCGCTGAATTACAAGTTACAAGCCTGGCAAAACAATCAGCAGACGCCATCTAACGGTCATTGCAATCGAAAAATAAATCGCCTGACTGGGCTTAGCATAGGTCAAATGTGCTTCTAGAGGGCTGAATATTAAAACATAATATTATCAGTCGCAAACTCCTCTATAAAATCTTTATTACTACTACTATTACTAAGGATACCGAGATATACCAAATAGTGGAAGGATCCTCGTGTCGGTCTTCACATACCTTGCACTGACGAGAGCCAATAGCTCGAAACTGCAGTCTGCAAGTAGTGTGGGACGACTGGCACAAGATCTACTGTAAGCAGGCTGGTCTTTCGGCTGGTGTTTGTGGCAATCGAAGCATTAACGTTCTGTTGGTAATATGCAATTATTACACTTAACGCGCTAGGCGTGTAACTTGTAATTCAGCGCTCGACGGGGCACATAGCCCGGAGAGTAACTGTTGGTTGAAGTCTGGCTACGTTCCTTATAGTAAAATAAGGATTTTATAGAGGAGTTTGCGACTGAAAATGTTATGTATTAACAATAATGATATTTGATTTGTGTAAATGGAGAATGACCGATATCAAGAGAGACTTTAAATAAGTGTAATTAGAATTTTTCCTTTGCAGTGCAGAGATGGCGCTGCGATACAAAATTACTTTTCGATTGCTGGAACCTTGAATCACGATTCACATTGTTAAGAACTAAGTTATGAATATTTTTGATTCTATAGATTCAATTCATATAAATTTCAATATAAATAAATTTCTTACTTCATTCTTTCAGCACAAATGCAAATTTTGATGTCTAGGAAAACAGTAACGTGATTCTTGAAAAGATGGTTAAATGTTGGTGAGAGAGTTAGCTACACGATTTAGGTTGCATTAGAATATCCAGCGCTGCAAAAGGTGAGCAGTTAGTTTCTCCCTGAAAATTCATTTGAAACTTCCAATACTTACCAAGGAGATGACAAATTACCTGATTCCGGTAAAGCAGCCGCCTATAAATAGTAAATGATGAAAAGATAGTGTAGAGAACAGCATATTTTCAACGTTAGAAAACAACTACAGGGATGTAGTTTAAGAATGCTTAAGATTTATGAAATTAAGAATTTTTTTTCCTTGCAAAATCTTTTTATGTAACTATGCCACCAGTTTAGAAGTTTACAAACTAAGACATCATGACAAAAAAAAATATGAATTTAAAAAACTGTCGACACAAATTATGACAAAATAAAGAAAACTTAAATTGAAAAGTATGAAAGTAGTATTATGCTCCAGAGATTTGTTTTTATACGCGTGAATATATCAGGATCTGCTGTTTTCTGAATATTATTATTTTATAATTTCTAGAATGTAATATTTCATATTATTACATAATTTTTAAGTAAAGATTTGTTTATGAAGTTATTTATTTTTTAATATCGAGAAGACAATTGTATTAATGATGCAATTAATATCAGAGATACAATGTACCAGTAGTTGTTAAATGATTCAAGTAATGGTTTACCTAAGGTAAACTCCATTGATTACTAAATCCAGGTTTTGTATCCAAGTCGTATTATACACACTAAATCTCAATTTAAGTTTTTACTCCCTTTAATAATAGGGTAGGGGTGGCAATGGGGGCGGTAAAGAGGGTAGCTAACGCCAAAAATATTTTTTGAGACGTTTCGTTCTTTTATAGACACTAAATCACATTTCAATTTTTTTTACTCCTTTTCATCATAGTGTGAAGGTGATACTGGGGGTGATAGTGGGGGATGACTGATGCCAAAAAAAAAATTTGACATCTTGACTTTTCGTACGTGCCCTAACTTGCAATTTTATGGACTCTTACCTACTTGTTTTGGCTATTTACCCCTATTAATCCGATTTACTCCCAAACACTTCAACGGAATTAGATCAAAATATAATCCAGTTCCAGATCTCGTTATAATACATACGTGTACTAAATTTCAAGGCAATATCATAAACGGTTCCAGAGTAAACGTGCGCACAAAAAAGTTACAGACCGACAGACACACAGAATTTTTATTTTCACTCAAACTTAAAATCCCGACGTTTCATGACATTTTAAGCCTATTTCAACAAAAATAAACATACCAAAAATTTGTGAAAACGGTAAAGGAAATATGATCGCAGAGAATTGACAGTGACGGTGATATAATGCATGGCATTAAATTAATTACCAATGCTTTTAATACAGAATGAATGGGAGTAAAAGCAAGTAAAAAAATATTAGAAAAAGTAACAAGCAGCACTTTCTCTTCAAAAGCACAGCATACTTTTGTAAACAGTAAACGTATGTGAGGTTTTTATGATGCCTAATTACAATAAAATCAGTATAATTCAACAATTTTAGAACTCCACTAAAAAATCTCCAACATCTCCTTTGAAGGCCAATGCTATTTCTTTAAGGAAGTTTAAAGCCTTGGTGTCGATCTCAGTCGAATCTTTGACCATTTTATACTGTTCGGCAAAATAGTTCTTATATTCTAGTATTTAAATTTTTGGAAAATGTTCGAAAAAAGGCAGAAATATATATTGAAAAGAGGGACGTAAATAAAGGAGAAATGGAATGTAACCTTATGGATGACGACGTAGCTTACACTTAGCCTTGTATGTCTCATGAATTTTTTATTTTTTATACTGGAACCATGGGAGTAACATGTTTTAATGATGTGGTTTAGAGCAGTTATGGATATCTGTAAAATTATTCGGTAAGTCATATCTGTTTGGAGCGCTGTATCGTAACCCTAGTTTTAGCGTAAACTCTGCGTTAGAGGAGCTTGATTCCACTTGTTTTTAATTATGGCAAACTCCGACGCCATTGTAATGATGGGTCACTTGAATATTGATCTTTTATTATGGATAATGCAGGTTCTCTCAATTTATCTGATATTCTTGAAATATATGACTTCAACTAAATAATTTCTGGACCTACATGCATCACTTACCAGACAAACACTTTATTGGATATTATAGCGATATCCAAGAGTAAAATAATAGAAACTACAAAAGTCGTAGTGTAATCACTGTTTAACGTTCTGTAAAATAAGTAATTTAAAAGTAAATAAATACTACAAATTTGTTGAATATAGCGATTTTAGATATTTTAACGAGCAGTCAGTCGTTCGTTCATGATTTGAATTTGGTCGACTAAGATTATATTTACTCTGGATAATGTAGATGATATGTTAAATTTCTTCAATAATCAAGTCTTACAACATTTCGATATTCACGCTCCTCTTAGAACAGTACGTGTTTCAAAACCACCAGCACCTTGGATGACTGACACAATTAAGGATATGATAAAATTGCGTAACAGTGAATTTAATAAATATAAAAAATCAAAACTTCCAGCTGACTTCAATTTTTAGAAAGATCTTCGTACCTATATTACTGGGGCGATACGTTGAGAGAAGCGTGAAGATAGTAAAAAAAAAACGTCGCAAACTTTACGTTCTGTGGATTTGATTAGCTATAAAATGTTAAGAAGTAATATACCAGACGATCTATGTGATGTTAATCGAATCAGTTCAAAATTTGGCTAAATTTGGAACACTCCTTTAGGTTTAAAACCATTGACTTCAACAAAATCCATAAACATATTTTTAAGATAAAAAGTAATTCTACCGGATTGGATGGTATTTCTATTACAATGTTTCTCACAGTAAGTACGTATTTGATTAACCACATAACATTTATCGTCAACTTGGCTATTACAACTTCAATATTTCCTTCTGCATGGAAACATTCTAACATTTTACCATTAGCCAAAATAGATAATCCCACTGATATTTCTCACCTGCGTCCCATTAACATTTTGCCCACATTATTCAAAGTTCTAGAAATGGCAATGCGCGAACAAATATCAGAATATGTTCTAGAATATAACACCATTCCCTCAGTGCAGTCAGGATTTAGGTTCAATCATAGTACTGCCACTGCTATTACTTGTGTAACTGATGATATAGTGCATAACACTGATATAAATGAATTAACATGCCTAAAATTGCCAGATATTAGCAAGGCATTTGATACATTGGACCATAAAATACTCTAAGAAAATTCTTCGGATTCTTTGGATTCGATATGAATTCGGTCGAATTAATACAAAACTACCTTAGTGACAGAATTCAAAGTGTACACTTAAAGTCCAATGTATACAATTCCCTTCCTGTCAAGTTTGGTGTGCCACAAGGATCCATCCTTGGTCCCTTGCTACTTTTAATTTATATTTCAGACTTTCATTCAGTAGTTACCACCTGCATTGTTCATCACTATGCAGACGACACACAGATATAGCACAATTTTACTATTGACAATCTATTCACTGCAAACAATAAAATTAATGTATACTTAAATTCCCTCCTACAAATATCACTTAAACACAAGCTAAAATTAAATGGAAATAAATCACAAATCATACTATTTGGACCCAAAAGAAAAGGCTCATAGCACATAATTTATTAACAATTTCATTAGGTGACAATGTTCTGCAAATAGTTATGTGTATGATTTGATTCAGATTTACGATTTACAAAACATATTAATAATAATTAAATAAAATAAATAGCACCACAGGTAATTACAACCCCCTTTATCCCGGAGCGTTCTGGAAGAGCCTTGTGTGGGAGGGGGCTATATATACATTTGAAGACAAGGGACACACACCCAATGTCCGTGTATAGTAGAAAAATTCATATCACACTATTTTCCACTGCCACGGCCGAGAATAGAACCCGGGACTTTTGGGTGAGATGCAAGTGCGCTTACCTACTCTACTGTTTTATAAATACTGCTTGGTGCATAAAATCTATTTTTTGCATTAAATATCTCGACCAGTGGTTACTTTTTGTGCCACTGGAGTTCACACACCTTACACACTGATTTTTCACTACAATTTTGGTAAGTGCAAGACCATTATTCAAACTTTTTTTAATTTCAGCTTACCTAGTTTGCGACTGTGTAAACAGACAACTCACTAAGAAACCCGGTATAAAAGAACTAATGACCAAAAAATAGATACAGTTCGCTTATAAAATTATGAAATATTACATGGTACCAACAGATAACATCAGAATTGGTATCATCGCTAACAGTTGCTGCTGGATACATTATGTTTCTCGTTTTTAAACTGTTAACGATGATATCAATTCTGATTTTATTAGCTGATAACCTATCACCTCATTAATCCTGAAGAAGATAATAAAGCTTGTCGAAACGTCGACTTCAAAGAGGGTATAAGGTTTGCTCCCTTTATTTTATCCAACTTCCCGCGAAATACCTACCTAACAGTTTTATGTTTGTTATAAAGTTCTAAGAGTAAATTTCCTGTGAAGTTAGTATTTTTGTGTAGTTTTTTTAAAATTTTGTGAATTAATTCTATTTTAAATTTTTAATTTAATAATTATTAACATTTCACGAATTTTATCACCGGCTCCTCCTCCATTTGTTAGAGTACTTATACAAATACACTGATACAAAACTTTTCAAATAAAGAAAACCATATCAAAAACAATTCGTCCTTTGCAGATATATGAAGCCGCAGACAGATTTACAAATATACGCGGTAAACTTTCCCCTTCCCATTCCTTTTTGTGTAGGAGATTTAAAATATGCCTATCGGATTTATAGGTATGTATTGGCGCTTTGAGTGTTTATGGATAGAGAATGTATTGACATCCTGTAAAAATACAAATCATGATCAAATTGGACGTCTTGAAGGGAAAAATAGTAAACCACCGGTCTTGTCTGTTAGTGATACTTTTTTTCGAACGCAGCTAACCGTAGAAATCTGACAATAGCTGTTCTAGCAAGAATATCCGACATACAAGAAATCACTTTAATCCACAGAAACATAACATTTTTCTTCAAACTTCGAATATGATTTAAATAAATACTTTTAGTGTGGTTCAGATGAGGTATCAGAGAAATTACAGTTTAAGTTGGCAAAACTTGCCGTTAACTACAATCTATTGACGTTTGAAGAAAAAAACTATTATGAGATTACTTTTAGTCAGTATTTGTTCGTTGGTGAACCAGCTTTAATAACGTTCAACCAATACCTTCAATGATAGTAGAGAAAACATCTTTACTTTCAACAAATTATAAAACTATAAATAAATACAATTCCCATTTTTAACACAGAAATATTCGATTGACCCTATGTCCATTATTTTCAGAATAAATCATATACAGTTCATAAATGTTTTTAGCTGATATTTCACCTGAAAATGTTGATTTATATAACTTTCATACATTTTAAATTTACTACTCCCATGTTTGTATTTTTTCCTTTGTAGAAATGTCGATGTTTCTCATAAATATTTTACGCCGTAAGAGATACTTTATGAAGTAACTTTTGATACATAGACAATATTGAATAGTTATTAATCCATCAAATGCGTAAACTGGGAATTTTTTGCGGGTGTTTTTTTGGGAAACTATTACGGTCTAAACTCGTATACGCATTTCAAATAGCAAACACGGATAATAGAAAACGTATTAGAATAGGATGATTATAAACTTTACAATACAGTACAATAGTATAAAAAATAGATAAATACATTATTTTATAAAGAAATGTACTCACTTTAAGATATTTTAGGCGACAGTAGGTAATTATTAATTAAATTTAGAATACTGGGTGAACCATTAGTAATGCGGTATAGTTCAAGGTTAAATTCTTTAGAGCAAAATATGAGGGCATTGTTATTAACTTTTATGAAAAACAAAATTTTCTCACAGCAACAATTTAGTAAGGCATTTTTAGTTATATCCCCATGTTTTGGTTTAAACAAATTTATGCTTGATCTGTGTTCTATTATTAATGGTCCACCCAGCATCGGTATTTGAATTAAAATAATATATCACCTTGCTATGCAATCCATTATAATACTTTTGTACAAAACAAAGGGTTTAACAATAAAATCATTTTCAGATGAAAAATATAATAGTCTAGGTATCTCACTTTAGCAATCTCTTTACATTTTATACAAAGCCAATAAATAATTACTTATATCAAAGGGAATTTAAAAATAAAGGGATTTTCCTGTCTTTTGCCTGGTCTCTGCCTGAGTGCCCTTGTGGAAACCACAAAGAAAATAGTTCATTTAACAAAATAAAAATAAATTATTAGAAGAAAAATAATGAAACGTTCCAATTTATTCAAGTGCATGTTTGACAATAATTATTCAACCATAACACCAAAATCATTTTTAAATGAGAACTCGCCCAACACTCTGATGAAAGAAATAAGTTTTCTTAAAATGACGAGCATTTAAGATGAAGTCTTTGTCTCACAGTGGGTTGAGTTAAATCACAAAGACGCCTACTTTAGGCCAGTCATTGGTTAGTTGAAAAGGATTACGTAGAAAATAATTAGATACTATTATTTTATTTGAGAGAATTATTTATTGATTCGGCAAAAGTAGTTTTATATCTTGAAGAAAAAGTTTGCAAGAAGTAAAAGTAAAAGTAAAAAAATTAGGAACAGAAAATTGGATGTACTACTTTTTTTTAACGGCTTTGGGTCAGAGGGTGAGGGTGTATTAGTATGAGGGCTTCTTTTTTAAAACCACTTCGACAAAACGCCGAAACATTTGTACTCTACACACGAACAGATTATTCGTCGTGCGTTTTGCTAAATATGTCAACATATAGACGAATAACAATAATAATAATCTTTATTTCTTTAGGACATAAGCATAGAAATTGTCAAACAGTATATAACTAAATAAATCTTAAAGAACTAGTGTATATGTACAGACGGGAAAATGGAACGAAAATCGTACCAAATACAAAAATATATATGGCTAAATATAATATGACAAAAACATACAATAATAGACACAGCTTAAGGGTGAAATTTCTACAGCTTTCTCGTACTAAAAATTGTTGTTGACTTTGAGATAAAATAAAAACTCGCTGACATTCTAGAAACATTCCAGAATTTTTTAAGTATTTTTCTTCCTTTCTTGTGTTGACAGCCAGCAAAACCAGCAGAGATTTTTCACGACAGGATATGCTATAGGGGAAGACACTAGGCTTATAATTATCTTTTGAGAGACAAAGACGATGCGTTGTAAATCTCTGAAGACTTTCCCCATACTATAATGTTGTAAGATATTGGTGTTGAAAATACGAAGGCATAATATACGTTTAAAAATGACTCTATTTTTAGGTAGTTCATTAATAAATATATTATATAAAAGCTTTTGTTAAGTTTGTTGCATACTTGATCTATGTATTCGGTCCACGTCAGGTGAATGTCTAGGATAATTCCTAACAATTTTATTGATTTAGATGACTTTATTATTGTGTCATTAAATGTGAAGCTGAAGTATTGTGATGGTTTGTGACTATTCTTAAATTCTATAAATACTGTAACCCTTACTATTAGCCTATTTTTTGCGCACCATTGGCTGAAGTTTTTCATGATTGTTCAATTTTTTCATACAGTTGTGTTATGTTTGTATCAGAAAGTACAATTATTATATCATCGGCATGCATAAAGATTCTACCATGACTAACAGGGTTTACAATGTCATTAATATATAACAGAAAAATTAAAGGCCCTAAGACACTGCCCTGAGGAGTTTCGATGTTTATATTATGTTCATTTGAGATAATATCATCGATTTTCAGCACAATTTTCTTGTCCTCAAGGTATGAGATTAACCAGTCATTTATGAAGCAACGCAACCCCAGCTTAGCCATTTTCTTAGAGACAAAGTCAAAAGACAAAGCTACTACGTATTCGCCAATATCCATCCTATCATTAATATGTTGGATAAGTTTTGTTGTCCCAGTCTCCCTTGGAAAACCTAGGTCGGAAACCATGTTGATAGTGTGTTAAGGCGTTTTGCTTATTTAGAAAAAAGTGTATTTAATTTCTTTTGAGAGTTTTCAATTATTTTTTTGTGAAAGTTTCTCTTTTCATTTTTTATAATGTTAGTCACATTCCTTTTTAGGACTGTATACTGTTGATTGAGCTGTGCATCATCTACAATTTCTCTAAGTCAATTCATATGTTTCAGCCTGGTTAGATTTTCCTGAAGCTGATCAGAAAAGCGAATTGCATTTTTATTACTAGGTATTGCGGTATTGTTTCTTTTGTTATATTTTTATGGAAACTGCATCGTAGGCCAAGGTAAATAATAATAATAAATGGTCTTTATTCACTTCTTATTCAACAGTTTGTTAAGTATGTTAAATTGATCAATAATAATAAATATATTAATAAGTAAGGTACGTAGAGGCATAGAAATATAAATTCTAGAAGTGAATGGCAAAGTTTCAGCTTAGTGCTGTTTTTCAACTTAACCCCAAAAATTACCTTAATAAATATAAAATGTAGTCTATAACTAATTTATAAAGTAAAAAAAAACAAAACAAAATTATAATTGAGTGTCTCTAGTGAGTTGTTTTAATTTCTTCTTGAAATTAATTATTGACGTATCCTTTATGACAGGTGGAAGTTCATTATACTGGAGCAAGATATGAAAAACTAAGTGCAAAGACAGCGGTATTGTGATTCGATATTAATAAAATATTTTTATTTTGTGATGATCTATTCAAATTAAAGTTACTCAAATCGATCAACTTGTTATATAGATAAGTAGGTTTATTAGATATTAGCAGCTTGTGGGTGAAACACAAACATGGTATTTATGCATGTCATCGATTTTTATCCAGCCTGCATCTTGCAATTTGTGACTTATATGTTCAAACTTCCTTATACCATAGGAGAAGCGTATGCAAGAATTCTGTATCCTATGAAGTCTATTTCTGTCTATTTTCAACACGTGTGAGCCGAATACTACATCGTAATATGACATCTTTGAAAAAATTAGGGTCTCGTACTCGCAGCTTTAGGTTTTGATTAATAATGTTTCTTCGTGGATATAGTAGTTTCAGAGTCTGCAAGAAGTTTTTAGTACTTGATTAATATGTTTTGTGAATCGTAAATCTGAATCAAACCATACAAACAAATTTTTGCATTCGTCAACTATTTGCAGAACATTGTCACCTAATGAAATTGTTAATAAATTATGTGCTACGAGCCTTTTCTTTTTGGGTCCAAATAGTATGATTTGTGATTTATTTGGATTTAATTTCAGCTTATGTTCAAGTGATATTTGTAGGAGGGAATTTAAGTCTTCATTAATTTTATTGTTTGCAGTGAGTAGACTGTCAATAGTAAAATTGTGATATATCTGTGTGTCGTCAGAATAGTGATGAACAGTGCAGGTGGTAACTACTGAATGAAAGTATGAAATATAAATTGAAAATAGCAAGAGGCCAAGGATGGGCTCTTGTGGCACACCAAACTTGACAGGAAGGAAATTGGATACATTGGACTTTAAATATACTCTTTGGGTTCTGTCAATAAGGTAGTTTTGTATTAATTCGACCAAATGCATATCGAAACCAAAGAACGCAAGTTTCTTACAGAGTATTTTATGGTCCAATGTATCAAATGCCTTGCTAAAATCTAACAATATTAGGCATGTTAATTCATTTATATCAGTGTTATGCACTGTATCATCAGCTACACAGGTAAGAGCAGTGGCTGTACTATGATTGGACCTGAATCCTGACTACATTGAGGGAATGATGTTATATTCTAGAACATATTCTGATATTTATTCGTGTAGTGCCATTTCTAGAACTTTGGATAATGTAGGCAAAACTAATGGGACGCAGGTGAGAAATATGAGTAAGATTATCTATTTTGGCTAATGGTATAATGGTAGAATGTTTCCATGCAGAAGGAAATGTTGAAGTTGTTATAGCCGAGTTGACGATAAAAGTTATGCTCATCAAATATGTACTTACTGTGGGAAGCATTTTAATAGAAATACCATCCAATCCAGTAGAATTACTTTTTATCTTATGAATATACTTTTGGATTTTGTTGAGGTTAACGGTTTTAAACCTAAAGCAGTGTTCCAAATTTGGCCTAATATTGTATTTATTAAGTAGACGAAGATTTTCGTCACTGTTGATGTTTGAAGTTTCGTTAAAATATAAATTGATTCGATTAACATCACATAGATCATCTGGTATATTACTTCTTAACTTTTTATTGCTAGTCAAATCTATAGCATGTAAAGTTTGCCACGTTTTTTTATTATCTTTGTTTCTAAGTAAAAATTCTAAATACGCACGCTTCTCTCTATGTATCGCCCCAGTTATATAGTTATGATAATTTGCCTTCCCTGTCCTTTCTTACCAGACTATAATTAGGTATAATAAAATTTCTTCTAAGAAGTTTTTAAAAGTAGTAGCAGTATCGTTATTTTTTAGGAAGCTAACGTCCATTTCGTTTAAAATGAATTTAAACTCGTTGGTAGTATTTTCATTAATTTTTTTATATTTATTGGGTTTATACTTATCATTAATGATATTTGGAGGGACATTAGAGCATGGATGAGGTATACTAATTAGCAATAGTGGTCTGACAGGCCCGTTTCAAAGTTTATACATGTCGTATGTCCAGGAGCACTTGATACGACATAGTCAATGGCGGAAGAGGTGGTGTGCGTGAAGGTAGTAAATGCTCCTGTTGATTCTGATATCATTGATGTTAAATTGAAAGAGACAAAAATATCTTCTAGAATTACTTAGTGCGTCTATGATTAAATCTCCAATTGATATAACACACTTGAACAAATTAAAGCCTATCGATGAAATGCGAGAGAGCTGCAGAAAAAATATATCCTTATTACCACTAGGTTTTCTGTAAATGGCAATTACACAATTTTCTTTGTTATAACTTATTGCTGAACATTCTATGACCATTTCTACTGGAAATTGGTTTATGATTTGTACTGGGTTACCAAAGTCAGAGACATATTACTGTGCCACCATGCACATAGTCACAACGACAAAATTTACTGATTAGTTCACTAAAGCAAAGTAGATTAGGGTTGTATTTATTAACAAAAAGCTCAATTACATTAACCTTATTTCCTAAGCATTGAATGTTTTTGTGAAAAATTATTCAGGTATTGTTATTTTAGCAATAGTTTCTGCTGTTGTCCAAACTTTCAGTTATGGGCTTAGTATCTTCTTTGTTGTTTGTAATTTGGTGTCGTGTAGTAGTCCCTTCGAAAGTTGTGTCTATAAAAGTTGTTACTAAAGGAGCGCGTCTGATATCTATATATCCTAACTCCTTCTAGCCAATAATCTTCGTTTATTATTTCATTTACGTATTCGACAAGTCTAGATACCTTAAATTCTTGTCCAAAACCTCTATGTTGTAGATTGTCTATGTAGATATGGGGGTGTAATGGGGTAGTGAAGCGCAAGTTATAGCCTCTCCTACTCAATTGTTAACCTCACCTTCGCGATGAGTTCAATTTGAACTTGGTGCACCCTGTTTTCACTAACGAGGCTCTAACGACCGAGTAAGGGCGGAATAACCCTTACCTTTTGCCGTGAGCCCATCCACCTT
The DNA here is from genome assembly GCA_963675555.1 of Leptura quadrifasciata. Classification (NCBI taxonomy): domain Eukaryota; kingdom Metazoa; phylum Arthropoda; class Insecta; order Coleoptera; family Cerambycidae; genus Leptura; species Leptura quadrifasciata. Next base: position 49,628,789 of record OY776675.1, read on the forward strand.
CTCACGAAGAGTGCGGTAAAAATAACCCACCGCACACAAAGGTTGCTTTTGGAATCGTTTGGTTACCCCATCGTCGCAGTCTCCTTCTGTGCCATGGGACCACACCACTCGCCTTCCGCAACCGAGCTGGTCAGTTGCATACCTGCTCCAGCTAAAACTTCAAATGCAGCTTCGTTTTCAGCCGATTAAGGCTTTAAAAAAATGATGGAGCGTTCAAGTGGGACAAAATCATCCGGAGGTAAAATACCCTCCCGATCGGATCTCCGGGGGAGGGTGCCCACAGGGACACCTCATCGAATGTCGAACAAACACCGACAAGTTAAATCCAACAAAACTAATTCTTTCATCTACGGCGCTTGGAATGTTCGTACTTTGAACGACAGCACTCGCACCGATCGGCCTGAAAGAAGAACTGCTCTAATAGATAGAGAACTTCACCGACTCAATGTTGACGTTGCAGCTCTCAGCGAAACTCGATTTTTGGAGGAAGGCTCTCTCACAGAAAAGTACTACACCTTCTATTGGAAAGGTCTTCCCACCAATTCAAGAAGACAACATGGAGTAGGATTTGCCGTTCGGAATCAACTTGTATCCAACTTAACACAAGTACCACAAGGCCTATCCGAGCGTCTAATGCTGCTACGCTATGAACTATCAGATGGCAACGCGGTAAATCTAATAAGCGCCTACGCTCCCACTCTGGATGCAAGTCACGAAACCAAGGAAAGCTTCTATCAACAGCTGGAAGAAACCCTCTGTAGAATACCTAAAACGGAACGACTCGTTATTCTTGGCGATTTTAACGCTAGAGTAGGGAGAGATGCAGACACCTGGCCAGGCATCATAGGCAAGAACGGTTTGGGCAACATGAACGCTAACGGTCAACTACTCCTAACTAAATGCGCCGAACATGATCTAGTTATAACAAACACCATTTTCCGACAAAAGGATAAATTTAAAGGCACCTGGCGTCACCCCAGATCAGGTCACTGGCATCTACTGGACTATGTTATCGTACGTAGGAAGCATCTCAAGGACGTCCAAATTACAAAGGCGCGCATTGATAGCGAATGTTGGACCGATCATCGTCCTGTTGTCTCTAAAATGAAAATTGTTATGAGACCCAAACACCGAAGAACTCAAGTAAAACGTAGACTCCGTCTCTGTATTAGTAAATTGCGTGACCAACAAACCGTCGAACAGCTAAAGCAAAAAGTTCAAGAGAATCTGAGTGCACTAGAAGAAACCAATTCTGTAGATGTCGCTGCTACCTGGACACAAATTAAAGACAGTTTAAAAAGTGCGAGTGAGGAAATTCTTGGCACTGCAGCAAGTAAAAAACAGGAGGACTGGTTCAATGATAATGAAGCTTTTATACAAGAACTTCTTGACCGCAAACATACTGCCTTCCAAAACGCTATCAACCACCCCAACGACTCATCAAAAGCAGAAGCTTTTACCCAATCTAAGTATGAAACGCAACGCGAAATCAGAAGAATAAAGAACGAGTGGTGGGCAAGCAAGGCCAGAGAAATTCAAAGGTACGCCGATTCACACGACTACAGGAATTTCTTTCAAGGAGTAAAAGCAGTGTACGGCCCCAGTCGGAAAAATATGTGCCCTATTAAAGATTTAAATGGAAATCTCCTCAAAGAAGACCAGGAAATAAGAGCCCGATGGAAAGAACACTACTCTAGCATTCTTAACCAGCAAAGTCAAGCCGATCACGATATTATAAATCTTATCCCTCAATATGACACCTTCGAAGACTTAGATAAACCACTAACAACGGAAGAGATCTTAACCGCCATTGGGCAGCTAAAAAATAACAAATCTCCCGGCGCCGACTCACTCCCAGCTGAGATCTTTAAAGCTGTGTCGTCAGAGCTCATACCCTACCTCAAAAAACTGTTTGACGTCGTGTGGGAAAGTGGTCAAGCTCCGCAGGAGTTTCGTGATACACTTTTAATCAACCTCTTCAAAAACAAAGGGAGCGCTGCGGACTGTTGAAATTACAGGGGTATAGCTCTCCTGGCTGTTGGAGGGAAGATACTCACTAAAGCGATGGCAAATAGGCTAACACCTGTTATGGAAAAGTTACTTCCTGAAACACAGAGTGGCTTTAGACCAAACCGAGGCACATCGGATTTAATCTTCCCACTAAAACAGCTTCAAGAAAAAGCACTCGAACATCAAGGAGAAATTCACATGGCCTTCATTGATTTAACCAAGGCGTTTGACTCGGTGGACAGGGAAGTGCTTTGGAAAATTATGTTCCGCTTAGGTATCCCTAGAAAATTTGTGGAAGTATGTCGCAGTCTACATACAAACAACAACGCCCAGGTTATGTATAATAATGAGGCAACCGAACCTTTCCAAACTCTCACTGGAGTTAGGCAGGGATGTGTCCTGGCACCCCTACTCTTTAATTTGTTTACCACTGCTCTAACAATTATTGTTGACAACAAACTGACAGTCAGAGGAATAGGTCTCAGATACCGTTTTGATGGCGGTCTCTTTAACATAGGGCGCTTTAGAGCTTTCACGAAGACACGCACACGATTCATTTGTGATCTCCAGTATGCGGATGACTGTGCACTTTTAGCCTCTACGCCGGAAGAGCTTCAAGAACTTTTAGATGTGTATGCCCAAAGCTATGATTCTTTGGGACTTAAAATCAACATTGGAAAGACTAAGATTATGGCAACTCCTCATCAAGTGAACCAAATAGACATTACACTTAACGGAAATTCTCTTGAAGTGGTGGATCAGTTCAATTACTTAGGCAACGTTGTTAATGACAAAGCAAACATGGACAGCGAGATTCGCAATAGAATTAACGCTGCATCTAGAGCATTCTGGGGACTTAGAGAGAGAGTATTTGACAACCACGACCTTGCTTTGTCAACGAAAATGGCTGTCTACAGAGCAGTTGTCATTCCAACACTGCTGTATGGATGTGAAAGCTGGGTCACTTACCGTCGTCATGTGAAAGAATTAGAACGTTTTCAGCAAAGACACCTCAGAAGTATGATGAAAATCCGTTGGTTCCATCACATATCAAACGTGGAAGTACTCAGGAGAGCAAACAGCCTTCCAATTGAGGTGCTTATTTCAAGAGCACGAATAAGATGGGCAGGTCACGTTCATCGCATGCATGATAACCGCCTTCCTAAATGTACACTTTATGGTGAATTGCTAAGCGGTAGAAGAAAGCGTGGCGGTCAACGAAAGAGGTTCAAAGACGCTCTCCATGAAAATCTAAAATCCTGCGGTATTGCAGACGAGCAATGGGAACAACTTGCAGCGGACAGAACCGAATGGCGAGGGGTTGTGGCCAGCTATCAAGGAAATGTTGCTGCAAGAAGGCCGAATCCAAGACCTAACCAGGTCTATGTTTGTCCTGATTGCGGTCGACATGTGCTCTCCCGAATTGGCCTCTATAGCCATAGTCGTGTGCACCGTAGATGAATGGGAATTACAATAGACTACATCTTTTACTTGTTTTTTATTGTACGCAATTTATCGACTGTAACATTTCTATACTCGGACTCGAGTAACGGCTAATAATAATAATAATGTAGATATCGTTTTCTTGTACAATATCCTTGATGTATTCTTTATATCGTCGCAGGTAATTTGTTTCTCTAAATTTGAAATTTTTAAAGACGTCTCGATCTTTTTGCAGCCTTTATCTTGACTTTGCTCCTTCACTGACTATAGAGTTTCTACCTGCAATGTTGGTTCTACGCTGGGTTTGTATTTGGCTTGGCTTCTGTTCGTCGGGGGGCGCCAGTGATTGATCTCGAAGCTTCAAAGCATTGCTGGTTGACATCTTTGCTGGTGCAGATTTTGTACCTGCGTGATTCTGCGTCGAGGAGTGGCCGATATCTCCTATCATGTTCCATTGGATTAAGAATTAGATACGCTGACTGTCGGTTTTCGATGATTATTGCTTGCACCTACACTATGAGTATAATTATTATTTATGTGAAAGGCCTTTGGTGGAGCAATGTTTCTAGTTTTACTCTGGTTTTGTGTAATGCCTGCGTTCAAACAGGTTTCTTGTATTTTTATTTTTTCGCGTAGTAGCTGATTTTTTCTTCTTTTCCTTTTAGTATTTCTTTAAGCAAGGAGTTCGTAGATTGTAATTGGCTATTTTCTTGTAAAATATCATTAAACATTTTGTTATCTTGAGTAGTGGTGAGAGGTAAGTGAATCCTCTCATATGGTCAATTGCTACTATACACCATAGATGTCTCCATGGGCGTATAGCGACTTACGATTCTGCAAGTACCTGAGAGCGGCGACCTTTCAGTCCTCAGTGGACTTAACCTACTGTTATAATATATGATTTGCACGAAACAACTACTCAGCGGGCAAATACCCAGACTTGCATTGAATGGTAGCCAATATCATTTGTCAATTCGCTGACCAGACATAGACCGATTTCGAACTTATTGGTTCTCATGCAGGTTGGCCACTATCATTTGTCTGTTCCATGACCTAAATATAGCGTACTGACGAGAACTAATAAGTTCGAAACCGGTTTATGTCTGGTCAGGGAATTGACAAATGATATTGGCAACCATTCTTTCATGATTTGTAAAGTGTAATTCAATGCAGGTCGGGGTATTTGCCCGCTGAGTAGTTGTTTTCTGCAGATCATATATTAGATTTTGTTATCTGTGCATTTCTCGTTTGATTTAAAATATTTTCAGCCGACTCATTGCTTGCGTTACTAGACAGAGTCGAGTTAATAGATTTCCATATCCGTGTTTACATCGGTTTGGGTTAGGTTTACCGATGTTGGTAGATTTTCTGTGCCACAGCAATTTGATTTGTCACTGTCAATTATGATATATTTTTTGGTAATTTCACACAGATAAAGTGGGTTACGGCACCACATTTTGTACATTTTACGCCACTTTGCGCGATTTCTTGACATCTTTTTCACGCACTACTCTTGTTCACTACTATCGGTTCGGCGGCCATTTTATAATCTCTGACTTATTTTCAGTTTTAATCATCTCCTGATGTAATACATATGATATGAAACATAATGTTGATATCTTGTAAGCAATTAAATACTTTTATAATCGAAATACTACACATTTAATTGGGTTTCGCAAATTTGCTTGGTTTCTTATGTAATAATTAATTGTTCATTTTAATTTATAATTTTTATTATGTGTTTTTTGTTAAATTTATTAATTACACATTTTCTGCAAGAGATGTTTAATATTTTACTAGGCATGTGTGATATGAATAAAAAGTGGTGTAAATATAGAACAAGAAAAAGTAATATATCTTTAATACCTCAAGTGATTTTTAATCACAATTGCATTTAGAAAAAAAATTATCGAACTTTCTCCAATATAATTACAGTACCAATTTGAGTACAATTTATTTGATATAGCTTAATAATTTTACAGTAAAACTTCTATCATAATTTATAATCGATACATTTAAACGTGAAGATCAAATTGGCTTGTCCTATTCTTTCTAGAATAACCTCAAACTGACTACCGTATTATATCGACATTTTGGTTTAATAGTAACTTTTAACAGATAATATTTAAAACATGTTTTAGAAAATTATAAATCTAATAAATGTCAAAAAGTTTTCGTGGAATCAGATTTTCAATAGTGCTTTAGTATTATCTTAAACTTTGCACGTATATTATAACAGCCAATTTCCGGCTTCCACACCTTTATCGACTACTGAACGGTGACAATGTATTTAATTAATAATACACACATAATCCGTTAATAGAAAAGTTAGAATATCTCGCCTGCTTTCCATAAATTGGATTAAGTTTTATTCATAAGAAATCAAGGGCTGATTATAAATAAATTTAAAAATGTGACTACTTTTTGACACATTTTATGTGAATCGAGCGTATCGACGAATATATAAATAATGTAGAAGTTAGAATATCTCTTGCAAAAATATCCGAAAGATTCCTTGTTCTTTATTCATTTGCTTAAGTAAAATTTATATCCAGACTTACAAAATACCGTTGCACTATCGAGTTAATGCAGACTTGTAGGTAAAAAAACCTACCTTTTTTACCTATAAGCCTTTTTTGACCGTTTTAGATGTTTTCAAGTGAAAATTTCCTAACCCTAAAAAATGGAAGAAATACCAATGATTTAATACTTATTTTTTTTACCCTGGATACTTTAGAGCATAAAAATTAATCTTAGATTAAAATTTAAGGTATAAAAAAGCTATATCTACAAGAATTTTTATAAATTAGGATTTTATTTAATACTTAAATGATAAAGTTTAACTTTCACGTGCAATTAATAAGAAATAAAAATTACAAAAATTAAAAGTAGGTATACTTAATTCTTCCTCTTTAAAATGTTACCTTTATTTTTTTTCGTTTTTAATGGGTACACATTGTCTTTATTATGTAGCGGCGGTCGAGAAATGCTTCAATTCCTTGTGCGATGCGGTTGAAACATTGAACCGAACTAGCGAACTGCAATGATTTCTCATGCTAAGGGAAACATTTATTTAAAAAAACTTTTATACTACTTTTATGTTAAATTTCCCGCTCTTTCACGTGGTGCTATCCGCTTTTTTTATTATTATTATTTTTCGAGATATTAGCAAAAAATTGATCTTTTCCGTTTCAGAGGGTTGTTTGGTTCGCGGGGGTAGATTTTGGTAAACTTTTTTGAGCCACTTTCTACTAACAAAACTAGCCTTTCATGAAAAATTAGCGAGGTAACAATTAATTCTAACTTTTCATCAAAATTAGTCTCTGGCAACTGGGCTAGTTGGAAATCGATTAAAAACTAAAAAAAAACTGTTTGATGAAAGTTTTTTTTCTATTTGTTATAAATAAAATTGTTTTCCAAATAACTACCCAGATTATCATCTGGCAACATGGATTTTCGTAATCGGTACTATCTCCTGAACTGATCCCAGTAAAAAAATCGAATCCGAATTTAATTCGAAACGACATCGCCCATACTGCCTATAGTTCATAAAAAAGATGAAAACCCCAAAGGTTCTATAAGAGGGATGAATCATGGGTACCCTCTAGTTTCCCCACCCCTCAACAACTACCCCTAAACTCGAAAAACCACCGCATGCGGATCGGTTTTGTGGGCAGGGTAAGCCGTTTGAAATTTAGCCATACATTTTATCCCCCCCCCGGGTTGAAACTACCCCCTCCCCTCTAATACTAAAATATACCCAAAAAAATCAAAATGCATAAAAATTTGTTTATCTACTCATACTAGATTATATATTCATTAATGAACTGCTTTTGAATAAGTAATAGTATCCATAAAAAAATACGTGAGTTATATTAACTCACTAGGTATAATGCTAATCTTCTGTACCTTCTGTCCAGGTAAATAAACGGCTAAGAGATATTTCTCCTTTCATGTTTTGGGATGTAGAATCGATTGCGATAAGTCTGAGGGTGAAAAACCTGCCTTCATCCTCTATTAGTCAAAAACCACCCCCAAAAGGTGTAGCAAGTGGAGGCGAATTTTTTATACGGAATTTTTCCTGTAAAAATGATTTTTGATACGGGGCCACTGAGAGGGTTGATCAAAGGGAATGAGAATTACCCCTTTGTAGCAAAAAACGTTCGTAACTGATTTTTGCGCGCTGTTTGGGGAGAATGTAACTAAAAAAAGATCGAGGAGGATGGGGGAAGTAAAAATCATCCACCCCTCCCTTATTTGCAGTCAAGGGGATGAAAACTACCTCAGAGCTAAAAGACCTTTCTCCCCCCTTTTTTGGGGGAAAATTGAGGGTGGCCGTAATCCCTGCCGGGGGTCGTTTTCACTCCCTTGACTGGTGGTGGTTCAATTTTGCCACCCTCATCCTCGTCGACCTTTCTTTACTTACATTCCGAACAGCGAGAAAAAATCAGTTACGACCGTTTTTTGCGTCAAAGGGGTGGTTTTCACCCCCTTTGGAATTTAATATTTATATTATAATCGTAGATAAAGTATATTATTCAACTTGCGATAATGGTAATAATCCACTCGATGAATTACCTACATTACCGCTCGTTGAATAATTTACTATTATCCCCGTTGTTGAGGGTGTCTCATCCCCCCCCTAACAACAACTTTTAATGTATTTTGATTTTTTTGGGGATACTTTAGTATTAGGGAACGGGGTAGTTTCAACCCCGGGAGTGGATAAAATGTTGTATTGTTAAATTCATATGACCTACCGGAATCCTGCCCAATAAACCAATCCGCATGCCTACGATGGAAAAAAAATGCAAAATAGAAGTGGTTTTTCATGTTTAGGGGTAGTTGCTGAGGGGTGGGAACCTTAAAAATATCACCATCGTGTTCATCGTCCTCAGAAACTGGAGGCTTCCCATGTTTCGTCCCTCACACAGAACTTTTGTGTTTTAACCATTTTTTGCCAATTTTTCAAGGAGTACTTGAGAATAAATCGAAACAAATACGACACACTTAAATGGAAAACCAGAAATTGAACAAAAAAAATATTGACCTTTAAAATGTCACTTATGTGGTATCATCGGATATAGAAAATTATGCAGAGTTTAAAAATAAAATAATATACCATTTGAAAATCAAAAGTTGATGTTTATTAAGTATATAGGACGTTCCAAATTTCTATTATTTATCTTTAAAACTAAAGTAGAAAAGAGGATGTACTATGGTCCTATTGCACTGGGTTGCCACCTCAACACATGTCTATTTTTTTCAAATGTACTTTCTTCTCTTGCCTTCTTATTTATACGACTATACTTCCTTTGCGTTTGTAATCTGTTTAGTCTTCTTCCCACTGTGTAAATTGGTATTTTGCATATGCCGTTATAAGTTTGTGGTTATATCACTTTTATTTTCTGTAATATTTTTATCTTATATCGACGATATTTTGTTTACTGAAGCTGTAATATTAGAAAACTATTATGTAGTATGTCCATGTTAGTACAGTCATAATTCCAGTCCTTATCAATTAAATCAATTTTTACTTTTGGTATTTTTCCGGTTTTTATTTGGTATATGGATATCTAATTTCGTACCAGTTATAAGCTGATCTGGGATGTTTAGATATATTACATTTGTAATTCTAGTGCCCTGATTCATTACACAGCCACATAACTTTTTTTTCTCTAATGTGGGGTCTGACCATTTTTACTACATGTTTTTGGGGTGGCTGAATCCGAATCCGATGTCTATTGCACCTCATCACATCAGGATTTTTCCATAATTTACTATTAGCTATTAAATTAAAAGCATATAACCCTAATGAAGCTGTAATCTGAAAACCCAAGATCTTGAACCCCGTAAGCCACATAACCAAAAATCTATCAATTCCAGTAACCACGTATGACAGATTTTCAAATTGATATGTATGCGTATCTGTCAGGTCTCCCAAAATGCTCTATTTCTATGCATATTAATTCATGAGTCTTTGTATATCAATGAAAAATATCAGTGATGAATTTTGGTGGTTCTAGAAAATATTTTCTTTCAAAGAATTCAAAGCTCAGGTTCTATCAGAGCGATTATATCTTGCGTGCGTCTGCACCTCCACGTGGTCACGGTCCTGATGTGATGGGGTTAAATATACCTCGGATTCGGATTCAGCGACCCCAAAAACATATACTAAACATGGTCAGACCCCCAGATCAGAAAAAAATTTTTTGTGTGGCTGTGTTATTTTCTTAAACTCAGAATCCAATATTAAATTATTCAATCGCTGTGTTTAGTTTCATTAATCTTGCCGATTGCCGCGTTAGTTAAAGCACGACGTGGCAATCGCGATTAATCGAACGGGTATCGCGCTACCCGGTCTAATTTATGTGGTGTCTATTTTTTTCAAAATTTATATTAATGTCTCCCATTACTAAAACATGTATTATTAAATAACTACATAACTTCCGCGGACATAACATTTATTTGAACGATTTCCTTAAACCTTTACCATTCATAGTATAAGTAAGTATCAGGTAGTTAACATCATAATCAAAGTTATTAAATACATTATTAGTCATGAAATAAAATGACACAATGTTATTAAAGGTGACACATATTCAAAATTTGATTCATAATAAGTTTTATAACTGTAAGTCAATATAAAACCGCTTTAAATCATGACATTCTTCTTAAACAAAAGTTTGTGCTGGAACAAAATGTAATATATGAAGTTACTTCCAAATTGTTTTTCGTTTCTAAAGAGAGAGTTGATTGTAGAAATTGCTTGTAGAAATTGCCGTGTTGCAAATGTGCTCCAAGTCAATCTATTAATTTCACCAGTCTGTGAGCGTGGGTTCGCGAATAAACAATTTTATTAAAAAATGTGTATTAGCATATTAGCAAGAACGAAAGTAGAAAACGAGCAATGCTGTAGGTGGCGAAATGCAAGTTTGCAGATTACACATCAAATACAGGCTCGATATTGCCCAGATTTTTACAATTAATCTAATTTATTCGAGCTTCAGTGAAACGAAATGAGTAAATAAAGAGGGAAACAGGCATTAGGTGGGTAACGACTTTAGGGATATATAAGCTCTCAAATCATATAACTTAAAGAAATCGTTTACGCTGACAGTGATAACAAAGTTAGGCTTCAAAATATCTCTTTATTTAGAACAGAATTTCTGGGGTTTATACCGCGAGCGAAACTTAAAAAGTATTTAAGTAGAATAATTTGTCAAAATAAAAGTTGGATGTTTATTGTCTAAATTTAATCTTTAACTGACAGTAACCAGAGAGCCCGAAAGTGTTTTCGGGACATTTATAGCCAGAATTATTTGATTTGTTGCATAATAAACGTGAGACACAATTTTAGTGCTTCTTCGGCATTCTCAGAACATGGAATTTACTTCCATTAATTTGTTTTTCTTATACAGAGTGTTCCGATCACAAACGCCCAAAACGAATAAGATAATAAAGGACCCCAAGACCAACGAGATATTTATGAAAATTTAAAAATAAAATTTTGTAAATGTTTATTCTATTTTCAAAGCAAATTTTGCACTCCCTACTAACTGCACTAAATTAGGCTGGTGCCAATACCTTTTTGAAAAAAAAAAAATAATAACAGGCAAGGACCAGCCGGGAAATTTAGTTAAGGTTATAATTAAGGGAAGAAATAAAAATTAAATACGAGATAAATTGAAATTGTGAAATGGGGGTGCTGTTTAGGGGTTGAAGGTGATTTTCGACAAAACGTGACCTTCTAGCGGAAATGTCCTTTACGAAAGTTGTAGATAATAAAAAAATCAAAAACTTTCACATTAGGTATTTTTCAAAAAAACCTCAATTTTTTTGTAAAAACGGAAGAAAACCGGTTTCTCGGTTTTGTATTTTTTTCTCTCGTAAAAATGACTCAATTTACATCAAATTATGTGAAAGTATACACTTTTTTACATTGCATAAGCAAGATTTTTTTTGAATCTAGGAAATAAGTAGTTTCCGAGATATTTATTTACATTTTTCGAAAAAAAAAACTTAAACCTTCCACGGAAAACTTTATTGGTCTTTTTCTCGATTTCAATATTCTATCTGGGCACACTGTAATCGTTGAAATGTCTAGTTTAAAATTGTCTTGTTGATGGTTTATTTTTCATGAAACCGCTTAAAATTGGAAAAACCAAAAAATGACTTCGAATCACGAATTTTTCAATATTTTTTTATTATTTTTAATTTTTTTTATTATTTATGTATATATTGCATTAAATTTCAATGACAGAATTTACTTCAATGTAACATTACTAAAGTTGGATGAATTTAATTGAACAAAGTAGCGGAAATCATCCTGAAACTTTGAAATAACTAACAAATTTAAAAAAAATTAAATTATTCATATAAACGTGGTAGAAAAATTTACAAAATCGTAAATTCGGAAATTTGGCAAAAGAAGGATACTATTGAAGAAATTGCAAATATATATTTTAATTATGTTTGAAGCCATTATGAAGCTAATGGTTTTAGAGTATTCGATGGGTATCCCGAAGTAAATAAAACTTTAACTACAACACTTAGAGCATCTACTTCCACTTCGGTGGGCAAGAAATAAGCCGAACGTTCACGTCGTAAGAAATCTGCAAACATCCCTACATTAGTACAATCAATGAACCGATTCACCTCCGAAATCTGATCCACTCAACCGATTTGTTTGAAATTTTGACAGTAGCTCAAAAATGATGCAAGTAACAAACCTGACTTAGTGCCGATGTGTGATTCCACCCCGGGGGTGAATGCCACCCTTTCTCGGGGGTGGAAATTTAAAAATTCAAAATGACACCGGGAATCGATAAAGGATCAAATTTTAAGAAGAAAATGTAGTATAAAGTTTTTTCTACAACCGAATAATTTCTGAGTTATTCGCGATTGAAAATTCCAATAGAAAACACGTTTTTCAACAGTTTTTCATGAATAACTCGAAAATTAAACGTTTTCTGGAAAAAAACTATTTTCATCAAAATTGAAGCTTATAAAAAAATAAAGCGATTCGTCGTTTTTTTTTTAATGTTTTGGGTCATATTAAGCGACTTCTG